>JBBYHL010458190.1:2202-15107 GCA_038381835.1 Adansonia madagascariensis | reverse complement strand
CAAGACTAAAGTATGTAATTGGTTTAACTTTAAGAAGCTTTGAGAACTGAGCTTGAAAAGAATTCAAATGAGATAAAGGCCGTGGAATCCAAATTAGAAGACTCTACATCTAAGACATGCAAGATTTGCAAGGAATCCGCTGATAGACTTTTGGGCAAAATTGTTGGTATTTTTTTACCAACTCAAACAAAAGGATTAAATTTCAAAAGACTGGGTTAAAAAGTATGGTTGAGATCTATAAAGATGTTGCTTGATGGAGAAGAACATTTGAAGAGCAAGTTAATGAGGTGATAAATTGTCGGTGTATGTTTAGATTAAATCTATCTAAGGTCAGATCGTGTCGTGATGTAAAAGTTTTTTAAATTTTAAATCGATACTTGAATTGAATCTTTCTTACCTCTTTATTTAGATTAAAATTTTTTTAATTTAAATTATTATTTTATATTAATATTTATATTTTTTATAATTAAATTATAATAAAATTTATATTACCTTAAAATAAAAAACTAAAACTCAGAATGAAATCTAATAAAATAGAGTAAGTTATTTGGCTCTTGTCCAAGCCTAGTTTAGATTGTGATGTTAATGAGATTGGCATGTGCTTGATGAGTGTTCATTTAGACTGTAACATGCGCGAGTTTATTTTCGATGGTTGTTCATTTATTTGATATGCAATGCATGGCTGTCAAGTTCCCATTGCAACACTTTTGGCTTTTGGATTTGGAATTTGGATGTACAAAAAAGCCGCAACCCTGTTGTCAAAAAAGGCTGCCATAGCCTCAGCCAATGCAATTGCAACACTTTTGGCTTTTGGATTTGGAATTTGGATGTACAAAAAAGCTGCAATCCTGTGGTCAAAAAAGGCTGCCATAGCCTCAGCCAATGCATGGTGGGCCTATGATTTGTTCCGCACATAATTGTAGTGATATTAGGAATCTTTGGATCTGGTCATGCCTGTGAATGCATTCAAGAAAGAAATTGAGAAAAACTTTTCCATTGAATGCACTACTTGGATTCACTTCAACAGAGAATAATCGTACTGTCCTTTCAATTTGTAATTGAAGGTATAATTTGGGGAGAAAGTTCAGTAAGCTATTAAACCCAAGTAGAGGGGATAATTCATTTTTTGTCTCTCTCTACTTTTTTTTTATAATTTTTAACATAATTTTAATATATATTTTATTATTTAATATAAATATAATTTTTAATAATTTATTTTTAATATAAATATAATTTAGTAATTTGAAATTATTTAACATTGTTGATGTCTTTTTTAATGAAAATCAACCATATTTTTATATAATTTTTAATATTAATTCAATCAATCATATTATTCATTTTTTATTCCATTTTTATTAACCATCCTTGTAACTATTCTCACTGGCTAGCTATTAACCAAACGTGATGTTCCATGAACACGTATTCCACAACATCTCTGCCGTTTGCAATTTGCGCATTTATTCACCAAGTCCAAACTGAAATTCTTCATATATTGTAGCTTGGGTGAGTTTAATTTCCAGAATTAGGGGTTTACTGCTGGTATTGGAAAATTTTTTTTTTAATAGATGACGGCCCTTCTTCAGGGAGGATAATCTGTTGAGAATTCCGAAGGAGAAAAATAAAATAATGGGCTTCACCATGAGCTTGACCTGAAAGAAGGTTTTTAAATTTTTTTTCTTTTGGGTACACAGAGTACTACTTTAAGATTTGAGAATACAATACATGTTTCATTAGAAACCACTTTGATGACTGTTACAGAGATTACAGAGGGTAATTCAAGGTGATAGAAACTTGGTAAGTTCTCGATTTTGCCCCAAACCAATGCCCTTTTTTATATGATGTTTCAACTTTGAAAGTAGCAGGGAGGCAAATACCAATTTTCAATTTAGAAGAATCAGTGGATTTTTCGAGGAAAGATGGAACTTATAAATTAGAGTTTAGTACAGTAAGAGGGAATGGAACTCCCCCTCTGCAAATACCAAATATTCTCCAACAGATAGAAACAGCAAAAGGAAAGTTACAGATGAATATCTTGTTGTTGGGGTCCTAAACTAAGTCCTACATGAAAGTGATTGTATGGTCGGATCTCCCACATCAAAGACACCTTTTACGACACCTGACAAATTCGCATCTGACCAACAGCTCTAGACCGATAAAAAACATGATTTATACACCAGAAGCTCCCAGTATGGTCGACAATCAAGTATATATAAGAGGAATAAAAGTTGGTCTGAATAAAAAGAATCCTAAACACACTGAAGCTCGGTTGTTCTATCTTCTTCCTGTTTTCTTGGTTGGCTAGGGCATAAGCAATGGAAGATTTTAGTTGCTTGATGGCCGCTTTATTATAAACCTGCAATCATTAACTACTGGAACCACAAGATTGTTAGTTTCAATGAATAAGAATGATATCAACCTCTATTTCTACATTCTGGATTTCCACGTATCTGAACATCCGTGTTATAAAACCACAAATCTTTTGCTTACTAATATATAAGTAGAATAAAAAGAAAAAGGAAAGGCACCAACCGAATTTGCTACACTAATTGGGTGCTTATGTCTCTTCTGGTAGCGGTAGCAGCAATGAGAGGTTGACAAACTCCATCTTCTATGGACAAATGGACTTTGAAAGAATTTGAAAAGGTCAAAACTCGGATAACCCTTCAATTCCTACAAGTTCAAAGGCTCCAAGAAGGCGGCAACCATATGCAAACAGAGACATACATGTAGACACTTAATGGAGACAGAGACTCAGAGAGAGAAAGAGAGAGACGTGGAGTTGATCCAGTCAAAGACATTTTTAGAGGCAAAGAAATGACGCCGTTAGGAGTTCGATCAATCTTTGCATGAAGTGCAAGCCGCTGGGAAATCCTCAAGGTCATGAAGAGTAGATTCTTCAGAATAAGGAGGGAGGGATTTGACAAGTTAGAGCCATGTTTCTGTTATAAAAAGAAGAAGAAGAAGAAGAAGAAGTTGATTAGTAAGGTGTGACATGCAGAAACTGTTACTACAGATATGCAAAATGTATTCCATCCAGTGGTCCAACAGTGCCTAATATACATCTCTACAGGAATATTGTACTTTTTATTTTTCTTAAAGTACTAATGTCCAATGCGTATCTAAACAACACCATGGGCCATGGGATATGAGTATGACCCTCGTAGGACCCTCTAAATATACAAAAAATCTATAAAAAATTGAACATACTTTTGCTAGACAAATACACGTCCACTCGAATTCAAGTAATTTAGGCACAGGCTGATATAGCAGGAAGATGTTTTTGATAACAAAACAGCCCAAGCTGGTAATTCCTTTAGGAATTGAAAACAAATCTGAACTACTCAATTCTCTAATGATGCAAACATCCAGGAGGAAGAAAAGGGTCAAACAATTCAGTGCAAGAAAGAAGATAAACCAAATCTAGATAGGCAACGTAGCCACAGTAACCAAATCATGTGACCTGCAATAACAAAACAATCAGAACCAAATTTAAAGCATCCACTTTCAAGATCATCAAGAAAGGAAGCACCACCGACTATTTGTGTTTTTATCCAGTTTCAGGTATGAAGAACACTAGGGTCACTTAAGCAAACTACAAACATCAACGTTAATCAAGAACAAAAGTCTCGAATTTTCTCTCTATTAAAGTTTTGCTCCTTCCAAACAACCAAAAACAAGATATTTTATAAGATAAAGAACAATATAAGAAAATGAAGATTTCTCTAAAACAGCAATAACGAACTTACCTTAGAGAGGAGAAGATTCAGGGAAGCCTCCTGTCTCACTTGAGATCGTTAATCTCTAGACTCCACTTGCAATCAACTTCTCTCCGCTTACCATCTAGCATGGGATGATTTAACTGCTAATCTGCAAAGTAACCTGATATAATATCACACACTACTTGCTCATCTCTTTATAGATTATTACAATATTACCTTCCATACCTCTTTATATAAACAATTACTTATATTCCTACTATTTTATAGTGGATAAAATAGCCATGCACCATTAATTGGAGACAAAGGACCGTGTGAAAGTCTCCTTGTAAATCGATAAATCCATAAAAGCTCAGAACATTGTCATCAAGTATGCGAATAGGTTCATTCAGAAGCGCTTTAGAATACACTATATTAGGCATTCCTTGCGCACTCTACTCACAAACAGAGTTTCGTGCAACATCACTATGGTAATCAAGGATACCATTAACATTGGAGACCAAGGACCCTGGGAAGGTATTCTCGCCAATAGTTTGGCACTCGCCCAGCAAATCGTTAAGTCCATAGAGCTCAGAAAATTACTTATGCGAATAGGTTCAGTCAGAAGCGCATTAGAATACACAATGTCAGGCATTGCCTGCTCACTCTCAGCCGCAAAGTTCCATTTACAAACAGAGTTTCGTGTAGCACCACTATGGTAATCGAGGATACCATTAACATTGGAGACCAAGGACCCTGGGAAAATATTCTCACCAATAGTTTGGTACTCTCCTTGTAAATCGCTAAATCCATACAAGCTCATAACATTGTCATCAAGAATGGGAATAGGTTCAGTCAAAAGCGCATCAGAGCACACTAAGTCAGGCATTGCCCCACTCTCAGCAACAGGAAACATATCACTAATTTCGTTATGTTCCAACTGAATCCAATACTAGGTTGGAGATATCACAAATATAATCAAAATAAAAGTAAAAAGATGTTATAAGGAGAAAGGGGAATCACTTTCAATAAAGACAGTTACAGTAAAAAGAACACCAAATTTAAATGTAAAAACAATATATAGTTGCATAGAAAAATATTTACAAACTTCTTCCTGCAAGGAATATAATTCCAACAGTATAAATCACATTGCATACATCAAAGTTTGAGTAAAACTTAGTTTAACTAATAACTAGAAATCAAAAGAGTGAAAGGTAGTAGTATCTGTTTGTATATTGCTTCACATAGCAAGTAATATTAGCATGCTTGTTTGATTAAATGAGCATATAAATCTATATGCTTGTTCGATCAAATGAGAAGAATAATTCATAATGTGTTAAGCACCCAACCTAAAACTAATTGCGATAGATGAAAAGGCTCAATCTGTGACAAACTTGAAAGAAGAAATAGACAGGATTAACTTGCGAGAATAACGTAACAGAAAGCAGATCTAATGCCATGCTAAGCTTCCAACATGAAATCAATGGCAATATAAAACCACTGAAAATTCAAGACTTAACAGATATGAAATAACACCTCTTTAAAGATATAAATTGCTAGAAAATCAACATGGTATGTCAAAACTAACAATATTGACAACTTATAAAATTTACCAGACAAGACTTTGACATCTTGGCCCCGCAGAAAATAAACACAAATAATCAGAAAGTACGTGCAAAAGAAAAATTAAATAAATCACATACTCAACCTCAACAACCAAAACAGTGCAAACTGTCTGATCATACCTTATCAACCATAGATCCTTGCACTTGGTTATTAAAGTTCACAGACTGCATTCCATGATAGTCCTGCTGCTGCAAATTATAGATTATTATAGAGAATATAATTTGTATTTTCATGGTGCTCAAATCTTTGTTTTGAGTGTAAGTTCATGAGAACAATAATCAACGTGTGTGTTTTTTTTCCAGATCAACTAAAATATAAAACAACACTTAGAGGGACAAAGGACATGCCTGGAGAAAATCAAAGAATGTTTCTGCATTTTGGTTCAAGAAATATTTGATGTGCTGCAAGTCTATGTTCTTAAGCCTATTAATTTCGGACACGATTTCATCAATCCCCCCAACATGGAAGCTGTTTGGTTGAATCTATGTAACTAGGACTCAATTTCCTCAATCCCACTAAACTCGTATTTCATTTGCTCAAGTCTGTATAAATCCTGCTCAATTTCCCGGAGTCTACGTAACTCAGCTTCCACTTGATTAACCTCGTGCTCCCAATTTTCAACTCCTCCGTACCTGGACCCTATTGCCCTAAGCTTCCTGAACTCGTCCTTCATTTTTGCATACAGAAAAAAGAAAATCAAAAGAAAATTCTTAAAATCAGAACAAGTCGAAATTTATAAGCAAATAGATATCTATTTTAAGCATTACCATATGCTTTTTCCTAGACTCTCTATCAGCCAAAATCTTTTTCTTTCTTTTTTGCTCTGCGGTTTGAGTCGGAATGCGACCCCTTTGTTTTCGTCCATTGGGAACTTCTCTCGAAGCTCCTGCTTGATCCACCTGACTCCCATTTGGTTCAGAAGAGAGCACTCCTAGCCCTGCAAACAGCTGAGACTGCTGCTGGGAAAACGATGTTTCTGTTAAATCTGATTTCCAAGATTGATTCGGTGACATGTGATGATGCTCCATTGGGTTTGAACTTTGAAGTTCCAATTTGTCAAGAAAATACAAAGAAATGGGCAGGGACATCTTACAGGGAAGATTTATTTATAACTTTTATTGCTCAAAAAAGAGCGCGAGCTAGTTTTTTGAATCGCTGAAGAAGTTGTTGGGCACCTTTTCTTTTTTCTGCCATAGATATATATTTTATTATCTCCAGAGAGATGTAATCTAATGTTGCAATTAATGACTGGAGTACATTTATCTCCAGACGAATGTAATCTAAGATTTTAAATTATGATAGCCGAACCTGAATTCAAAGTTTTAAACCAAAACACTCTCCCACCTACTTTCTTCTTCTCCAATGCAAAGCACTATGAAATAAAATAATACATAAAAGAAAGCGATGCCCATTTTGACTTGGAAGAAAGATATTCATCCAAACCCAACCAAAGTGGTAACCGCACTGGTGCGGAGCTGCTCATTGGCCGGGAGACCTGGTATGAAATAAAAAGTTTTGTTGTGAGGTTAAATACGAATCGGTTTAAATTAGTGTTTAAATAATAAAAAAATATTTTATTAATATAAAAATATTTTTTAAATTTTTAAATATTATTTTAAATAATAAAATTAATTTTTAAATCAATTTAAGTTTAATCTAATTTAAGCTTAAACAAGAAAGTAAAAAAAAGTTTTTAGATAGTGACTCAACTCATAGGGACGGAGATTGTCTTATTTACTTTCGTTTTTCTTTTATATAAATGTTCAAAATCACTATTTCATAAATGTAGTTAAATCCACATCCATCTTATTCCACCTCATTTTTTATTAATTATTTTTAATCTACTATAATAAAAAAAATTAAAATCTAACGTTTAGATAAATCGAACAGAACGAAGAAAAGATTAAAACAAATAAAAATCAAATGAAATTAAGTTTTACTTGTACTAATAAGTATCATCAAAGTATTTCCCAAAGGAGCTTCGTTCAATGTCGCGGGTTGATCGGGATAAACGAAACTAGTTTACTAGTTTATTAAGGCTGTTACTAAGTTTACTAGCTCCCAGGCTTCGGAAAAAGGAAGGGTATTTTGGAAAAATATGGTTCGCTGTAAATATTAGTAGCTTTTAACTCTGTTTCATCTGTGTACCTTTTCGTAATTTCTGGAACCTAAATGGAAATCTCATCGTCTTTTTAATTCGTTAAGTAGTTCAAGTGCATTAATACAACCTGGTCAGTAGTCAGTCAGGTATACTAAACATGGGGTGTTTTTCAAAGGTGTCTATAAATTATTATCAGTATCCAATAAAATGATCAATGCGGCTTGACTAGAGGCTTTGCTCAGTTTGAGATGAAGATAACTTTTCTTAATTATCGTCATCAATTGTTTGGTTTCATATGATTTTTAGTAAGTAATTATTTGTCTGCATTGTATTGCATTGAACTTCCTTTGGTGATGATCGGCTCGTAAATTTATTTTCTATTTAAAATAATATTAAAAATTATTTTATAATAATATTTATATTTAAATAAAAATATTAATTTAAATTAGATCAAACAAATTAAATTTAGTAAAAATTTAACCTAAGCTTGGCTATGAAAAAATCTATTTTTTTTAAAGCTTCATTTTCTTTTTTAAGTTTCGTTCTGTACTACATTTATGTGCTTATTATTGAATAGCTTGCTGAAAAGAGGAGTAGATAAAATTGAATTCGAAGTTTAAATGATTGATTCAAGTAGTTATTATTAACAATTAATATTTAATATATTTAAAATTTAAATTTCAACGTGTATGAATTTTTATTATTACACCACAACCTATTTTATTAGAGGAAAAAAGTGAATCTCAATAACCTAACCTACAATGTCGTGCTTTTTTATTGCGTTCATTATTGTAGGTTTTCTTGTGTTTTTCCTTACTCATGTTCCCTTTGCATGCTTGTATTGTCAATGTTAGTATAATTTTTTTTTAATTTACTGATTATTAATATAATGAAAGTACTTAAAAATGTATCGTCGTGAGAAACATAGTTCCAGTGGAAGCTTAATTGTTTTTGTCATTCTTTTCTCTTTAATATGATTATAATTTATGTAACGAGACTTTATAATTTTGAATATGATAAGATTATATAGACATAAAAAAAATATCTAAAATATAATATAATATGATATAATATAAAAAATAACAAATGAATATATACATAAATGTGTCAAAATATAAATAACACGATTTATCGATGTATCAAAATTTATATAGATATATAATATCTTAAACATAACTATAACGTAAAAAATTACACAAACACGATAAAAATACATGAATTGTTAGATTTAATGAAAAGAGGTTCATAACTAAAGACTATTGTGTTATTTTTGCCTCCTCCAAGTACTGTTCCAAAGTAATGACTTATATTGCAGTCTCTTTAAAGACTCACGTTACATATGATTCATTAGAATATATAATAGCTATAATGGAATAGCTATTATGTAAAAATAGAATAAAATTGGAATAGAATGGAATAGCCAATAACAATAGTTTAATTCAATGGAATTAAAACATTATGAGATTCAAATCCTCGATAAAATATATTTGAATATCCTAAAGTAATTTTTTATTTCACTCAAATGCTTGAATAGCTATTCAATGTTCAGGCTCTCCCTACATAAGGTCTGAAATAGTTTTGAATCATTCATGCCTTTTTATTTAAATTAAATGTTAAAATGTGATAAACTCACTGCATAAAACTTGAACGTAATAATTATTACATTTAACCAAAGATGCCATCAGTTATAGTTCTTGATTCATGTAATATTTTCTTAAAACTTGTGGCTAGTTTAATTTGCTTGGTTTGCTAGAATCAAAAACATGACAATGATTCTTCGAAGAGGATAATCCATGACAAATGAACCGCTGCTACATTCTTCTACAGAGTTATTAGATATTTTTTATATTATTGTACTTATAATTATGCTAGTACTAGTGTCAAATCGATAAACAATATTGTTCTTGGTCTTGAGGTGTATCAATTGCTAGCTCACATGGCAGCGATTCTAAGAACAATAATAACACTTGAAACTGTGCAGCCATATCTCGCATCACATGGCATCAACTCTATGACACCGAATTAGCTACGTAATTGCAGCAACCTTTTTAAAAAAATTTTCCAATTACTATTAAACTGTCTATATTCAGGTGAGCAGAAAGCGACAGGCAGAGGACTGGTTTCCATTGGCTTCCGATTTTCTTTTAATTTTTTAATTAATCTTAAAATTAAAAATAATAAAAATTTTATTTTATCTTAAATATATATTTTAATTTTAACTTTTAATATAAAATTTTTCACTTCATCTTCGTCTATATTTATCACTAAAATAAATCACGGCAACACTCAATTTTTGAAACACATGCATTTATTTGTTTTTTGGGGTACATGGGGACTTGGGAATAAACGGAAACTATGCCTTCATGAAATGAGAAAGGGCAACCTTGTTAGGCCTATACACGGGCTAAGTGTATCTGAATCAGGTCAATCAGTTGCTCCAAATAGATTTGGACACTTTTGTTTATGATCTCTGCAATTATGTTTTTTTTTCTTTTACAGTAAAGGCCCAAGTGTTGGGATAAGAAAAAGAGGTGCGAAACAAATCAAAGGTCTTATCCTTGCATTCGCTGAGGGTGTACTTTCAGCCTATGGCAGCATTTTTCTGACCATAAGGACGCACTTTTTTTGTACATCCAAATCCAAAGGCCAAAACTGTTGGTGTGGATCTAAAGTAAATGGAGATGATGTACGCCGCTATGGGCCACTATCAAAGAGTAGGTAAGTTACGAGCGTGCATATCATAAATATGTTGTGAGTTTTTGTTGGTCAGACTTGACTACCGTTCAAACACAACAAAAACAGGAAAAATGACAACATAGGATAAATAGAACAAAGTTTCAATCAATGCTAAATCATTCATATAATAAATAATAATTGCTCGCTGAAAGAAAATAAAATTCATTAACTATAAAATTTACAATCATATCATATAAATAAACAATCCTCAAAAGTTCACTTACATCGCACATGAACAAACACTCAACAAGCAGATACTAAACTCAGACATTAAATAGTCACGAACATTCATATCCACCAATACTCTAATCCACACAAGTATCGTAAAAATCTTAGAATTTATATTTAATACATAAGTACTGCAAATGTAAACCGAAAAAACTCCCAACATATTTTCTCACGCCTGCTGAGACTCCCACTATTTGTAAACCCATTAACTTGCTTGTCAAATGTTCTTTACCATCAAACTACATCCTTATCAATCCCAACAATAATTTTTGTCTAATCTTTTGAAATTTAAGCCATTTGAGTTTATCAAAACATACCAACCATTTTGCCCAAAAATTTATTGGCGGCTTCCTCGCAAACCTTGCCTTTCTCAGATGTTAAGTCTATTTGTTTGGCTTCTAGGGCCTGTATCTCATTTGACTTCTTTCCAAGCTCCTTTCTCAAGGCTTCTTCATCGGCCCTTAGACTTGCTATCCTCTGGTCCAAGCTATCGCGATCCTTGCGTGCTTTGAGACCAAAGTAACCCTGAACAATTGTCTCCAAATGTTTCATGGCAAATTCCACATCAAATCCGCTGCGTTTAGCATCCATGATTGGGCCTCTCCACTTCCATATAAGGTCTTCAGTAACTTCTTCAAGTGAGCGATCACCCATCTCTTTTATGGCAGCACAAAAGAAAACAAATATAGTCTGAACAATGGGGTCGATGTATTTGCTTTCTTTCGTAATATCACCACAGAACTTGAAGATATTTAAAGCAGTAGAGACCAGAAACCGTGGCATTTTAAACTTGTTAACGCTTTCGCACTCTCCTTCTAATGAATCTTTAAAGCTGTCGTCGGGGTCCAAGTTGCTACGGAAGTTCTCATCAGTAAGTCTCGCGATAAGTTGATCTAGAAGCTCATCAGAATAGTACTGCATGTCAAGCATTGGCCCACTCACAGCGGCAGAGGAAATTAGACTACTTCCACGCTGATCTGACACCTGAAAGCAGAAAAGATCAGTATACTAAACGAACCACTGCAAAAGCTGCAGGAATACAAAACCGAACATGCTGAACCTTACTGAAAAAAACTGAGTGGTGTAAGGCAATAACCATACCATTTTATAGTTGCCACTCAAGTCCAATGACTGCGATCCGCGCTTCTCCTGCAAATTGAACTTTATAATATGTAAACGCCCATGTCAAAGAAGCAAACTAATAATCTCTGATCACAGCTAAATATTACGTACGAGAGAGAGGCAAAAAGCTGGATAGACCTGACTACTTTGTATCAGCATGATTGGCTCGGATGCATTAGTTATTTCATTACGGAATCATTTAGTGCGCGTTACAATAGTTTTATTCTCAAACTTCCAAAATAATTATTGTGTATCTTCTACTGAATGCTTATTCCAACATTGAATGTAATATAAAATTACTTTAAAAATTTAAATTTCGTAATGTTTTATCTTATTTTATTTTTATGAAATAACTATTTTATAATGTTAAACTAACTTTTTTCTAGAAATCATAATGCATGTGAGAGAATGAAAGCATGCATTCGCAAGAAAACTAACTATAGCAGACATGAGGGACTATATATGACAGTAAATCAGTAGGCTTTCCACCAAAGCCAAGATGGAATTGATACAACGTTAAGCTTTGTACTCGTGTCTTGTAAAGAAGTATGCTTTTCACCCAAAAAAAATGGGAAAAGGGCCATTGGAGGACGGATCAAATTTGCTGGACCGTATCACAATAAGGCAGCAAAATAGTGTTTCAAAATATTCAAAATATTTCTAGACGAAGAGACTAAAGGCTTGATAAACATATAACTAATTGGATTAACGTTAAGGAGTTTTTTTTTTTCAAAGTCAAAATTAATTTATTAATAATTAGACCTTATAACATTTGCGAAAGCATGTGAAATTTTATTTGCAATATAAAAGAATAATTACACATGGTGAATGTAAAGTTGAAAACAATTTATTATAATAATAATTATACTGTGATATAAGTTTGTTAATGCAACAATGAAGATGCTAAGGAGGAATCCTGCAGAATAGCAAAGGCAAGAGAGACCCGAAGTTTTGCTTCGGAGGACACTCCGATGCTTAAGTTAGTAAGGGATATTGTGAATAAAGAACAAAGAGAGAACGAGAGAATTCTAAGAACTCATACCTCATAAGTGTTGATACCATCTCTTTATATAGGCTTTATTAGGAGTTTTACCTGTTTTAAAACTCTGAGCAAGTAGAGATTGTATGGCTATCAAACTCATGAAGTCTGAAGTTATCCAACTATCCTTCAAGACTTATTCCTTATCAAAGTTAGATTTAGTGATAGAGTTGATGGAATGATATAACAAAGTTGAATTTGAATTTTTTAAATTTAACAAAATGAGAGAAATATTAAATTTGATCCCTATCGTTATATATAGTATAGATAAGAGTTACACTAAAAGAGACAATAGTTTCTCACCCCTTACGAACCCGGCTAAGCAACTCCTAGCATGAATCCAAACAAATAAAATAAT
>JBBYHL010458179.1:0-15107 GCA_038381835.1 Adansonia madagascariensis | reverse complement strand
TCAAAGAGGAAAATCTATCTGACTTGAAATTCTAAACCACTAGTAGGCTACAAAGAATGATTAAGAGGTTAAATCACATAGGCATAGATAATAAATTCATGGGGTCTGATCATCAGTCTCCTGTCTACCCCATTTTACTTTTTTTTTTTTTCCTTTGCACCTGAATCTCTCACATGCTTGCACATCACTCAGTGGGGACTTGTAATCTTTTCTTGCATGCCATAATTTCATGAATTTCCCTTTTTATTACCAAGGTTTTTTTTTTTTTATCAGAGCCAAAATTATTTTCCTTCTAACACCAGTGAAATGTTTGTTCCTCTCATTTCAGTGTTGTGGATTTTTTTCCTATCATTTTGGAGATAAATGTAAAGTAAATGAGATGAAATTCGAGATTTAATTTAATTAATTAATAAAATTATTTTTAAAAAGTGATATATAAAAAATTTAAAATTTTAATTTAAATAATTTTAATGGGTTAAAATCTTAATTTTTTTTAAAATTTTTCGATACTACCATTGTCTCTAATCGAAGTTAAAATTTTATAATTAAGATTTTTCATGCAGGTAAAATCTGCTGGTATTTAACCTACTTATATGAAGAAGTGAACTCTTCAATTTTTATCTGGAAAAGAAAAATTCTAATTGATTTTTTTTATTTAAAAAGTTATATAAATATATCACTAAATTAAATATTTGAATATAAATTTACGAATTTTTTTATATATATTCTTTAATCACATTCACGAATCACAAGTCAAGGCCATGTCAATTTTTCTTTTTAACTCTCACTCTTAAAGATTTCCTTTGGGTAGTTCAAAGATTTGAGTACGTACCTCATGTAAATGCCTTTAGAAGAAGAGGTAAGCTTTGAACATTTCATCAATAAATAAATAAATAAATAATATTTTTTGAAAAAAAAAAAGAGAGAGAGATAAGCTTAAAAAAAAGAAAGAAAGAAAGAAAGAAAAAACGAAGGTGTTTTGCGACTTTTGAGGTTGAAGATTTGCATGGAAAAAGAAAGAAAAGGGTTTGCTTTATTGCGGTGGAGGAATTAATTAATTAAGTAAAAGCATAGTGGTCGCCTGCTGGTAAAGGTAATCTAAATCTGTCAAAAGTAAAATATAACACAATGATTTCGTTGATAATCACGTTTTGGTTTTTAAACTTTGTTTAATAACTCCAGGCCGTTGATTATTGTCCCGTTGTCGGTTTAAAGAATAAATCTGTTATTCTAATATTATATTTTTAATTTGATTAAAATTTATTATTATATTTTTTATGATTTTTGGATCGCATTTGATAAGAAATAAAATATTTCATTAAATATTTTGTTAATATATTTATTATTTAGTTTGGGTAAAATAAAAGATATAATGTGATTATTCTTATGAGCCTTTGGACCTACTCGAACTTATATAAATTTGGGTAAAAAAAAGGTTTCTTAAATAACAATACGACCATGAATATCTCTACTTACAGGTAAGAGGAAATGAAGATTCAGTTATCCAAACTTAAAACAGTATGTTCAAATAGTATGATTTCACGTACAACACCATGCGATACAAAACAAGCAGGTTACATTTTTTTTTTTAAGCATAGATTTGGACTCTTTATATGATACAGTTACATACAATCCAAGCAGGCCGAGACCCTTCTGGATGAACTCCAGACAGGCAAAAACCTTACTTAGAGACACCAATTACACTTTCATACATGAAACCAGAGACTCTCCACGTTGATTCTTACGGCTTCTCAGTGGTTGCAGCAGTTCGGTGTCTTGCTGCAAAACGATTTACTAGTGCAAGCGCATTGCTAGTAACTTGAGCAACATTGACGACCCTGCGCCTTACCGCAACCTTGATGTTTCCGTCCATGGCGGAGCCTGCGAAGCCGTCAAGGCATGTATTTTCATCTGTTAGTGCAGCACTGACCCAGGTTTGCACGTTGCTGACGTGATACATGAAGTCCTGACCAACGGCCCGTCCCATATGGCTGAGTTCCTTGACTGACTGGCTAAGTCGGTCTACACTATTACTCATGTTTTCTACGCAGTCTTTCACGGCTTGACGCTCTCTAGGCTTGATGCCCCTAACTTGAGTCATCTTGGCAACAAAAGCAGCAGCTGATTGAGCCCTGGATAGGCCGACTGATAAGGCAGTTTGAGCAAGATGTTGCTCGTTTTTGCGAATCTTACTCGCATAACCTGACAGGCATTGAACGCATAACACAGGGTACCTCGTAGCTTTGCACGATGCCACGATGTAGTCTGTTGGGCTTGAATTTTTGGTAGAAGCAGATGCAGCTATGCCAGGCAGGTAAAGAGCAAAGGAGAAAACTAGTACGAAAAAGCCTAGTGTTGCCATGTCTTTGAAAGAAAAGAGATAACTGAAATGGATATAGATGAACTGAATAGATTATGGTAGTTCATTTATAGAGAATCCAAAAGGTTTTTACCTATCTTCTTTTGGATTTAATAAACTTTTAACTGCTTTCTCCTTTTGAGGACTTTGTTTAATAATTTTTCACTCTGTTAGGTGACAAAGCATACCCCGGTCAAATCTTCTTTTTCTTTTCCTTTTAAAAGCAGACTGCAATATGAATAGGTTAGGTACAAAAGCACGAGTTCTGGCAATCAAGCATGGTTGTGGATTACTGATCTAACTCATTAAAGATCAAAACAAAGGAATATATATTTCGACGGTCCCGATCAAGCAAACATCATATACTAATACCATTTACAACATTTCAGGAAAGCAGAATTGAACCAAAATGAAGCATGGCTGGAAAAATTGAGGTGGGGCAAGGAGTTTAATACTCCACAAACAGATAATACTCAGTGCAAAAACCATGTGAGTGAACACCCTGATAAATGGATGATTCTACGTGACTTTAAGTTGTCCTGTCCATGGGCTAGACTATCCGCCCAATCCGGTAGGCACGGCTTGACTTGGGCCATGCATACCTTCGTTGACGTTAGGTGATAATACTAACACTGCCTTTCGTTTTTCGAAGTCTAGTTAGCAAGATTTCAAGTGCACCCAAAAGCCCACCCTTGATATATAACATATATATCACCTCATGAGTGATTCCAACTAGCTAATATACTATTGCAACCACTTTGCTGTTTGCCTTGACTTTCATTTTCAAATACCTTGCTATAATTTGAAGATATTTATTAGTATTAGTAATTACAAATCCCAGAGAACTCTCTGTTTAATTTCATAATCAATTCATTTGACATGAGACCATCTTGACTCTTGAGGAAATTTTGGCATGGTGTAACACATTGAATAAAATTCAAGAAATTTTGTTGCCATTCTGCCAAAAGATGGAGAAGAAAGCAGAGTGTTTGAACACACTTCAGCTACAAGGAAGAAAACATGAAATTTACAGCCTTCAACTATTGTAAGGAGGCCAGATCAGCCTTTTTTTTTTTTTTACTCTATTCTAATTCACAGCGTTAATGTAGTCAATCTCAGCAACTGTAATAGTAACAGTTAAAGCACAGCAATTACGACAAAAATAAAGTTCCAAAAAGGAGAAGTGTTGTGGAAAATAACTTTATAGACAGTTGAGACTGACCAAAATCATTATGTTGGTAGATGAACCAAGAACTGGAAGGGGTATTATCTCAACTGGAGAGTAGCATGACTGTATGACAACTGGTTTTCTCTTTCTTTAATTTCCTTCCTAGAATCATCTTAAGAGTAAAATTTGAAAGTGTAAAACATTAATTAAATCTGTAAAAAAGTGATAGTTTAGGAGGCCATCTCTCTGCTATTCCTCTCTTTTCATCCTATTCTCTCCGCTATAAAGTGATAGGCTGGGATGGGTTTTCTTCAGCTCTCATCTGCATCGTTAACAAAGGAGCCTCACCTTTTGGGCTTGGATGGTCGAGCTAGAGTAGAATTGGGCTTTTTGTTTGGAGGCCTGGCTATACCATACCCAACCCAATACATATTTCCAAGCACAAATATATGTACCCAACATGAAAAAACTAAACCATACCCAACCCAATATATATTTCCAAGCACAAACATATACCCAACATGAAAAAACTAAATAATAAAATAAAAACATAAAATATATAAACCCATTATTTGGCTGAAAAATTACGTGAAAAAAACAGATTATGGGCAATTTTTTGCAAAAAAATAAAAAAAATAAAACTCAATTTGGTTGGAGCTTTTGCTTTTCGTTATTCATTCATTATTTTTAAATCATTTTGTATTTTTTTTCATTTTTGTATTACCAAAAAGCAAAAAATAAAAGTAAAGCATAACTAAAAAGGAATCTAATTAATTTTTTAATATTTTATATAAAAATTGAAAGATCTTTGAATTTATATTTTTTCTTGTTTTCTTATTTATTTTTTAGTTTATTTCATTGGTTGAATTAGGTCACTTAAATTATGACATTAAACTTAGTCGATCTTATTATGTTACAGTATAGATAACATCCCAAAATTTTTATATTTTTAGAAGAAGTCGTCACATTATTTACTATGATATAATTAATATAATTATTAAATTAACTATTGATAATTTTGTAAATATTTATTCGTCAATTTTAATATTTTTAGCTATAATGTAAAACATAACAATTCTAGAAAAACAGCCCCAACATTATGGAATGGTCTAAACTATAAACAATATCTTGCAAGAAACAACATATGACTAAAGGCAAGTAAATCAAATTGAAAGTTATGACCCTTTTTTTGTCCATTTCAAGACAATTCATATATAATAAGTCTGGTTTCATTCATAGATCAATGTTTTCGGCTTATGTGTTGACTAAATAATTAATTTATTACAACAACAATGAATACGATTAATATAATTAATTTATTACTTAAATTTCTTGTCAGAAAAAAAAATAAAACAAAACGACAATGAATATTTTTTGCTTTTTCGCTTTGATTTCTGCCATTGACGGCTTCGAGAGGAAATTTCACCAAGAAGAAAGGAAAACCGTTAATGAGAACAAGCTTGAAGCCCAAGAGACTATTCTTGATTTTGAAACTTCTGGTTTTCTAGAAAATTTATTCACATGACATTTCCCATATTTTCCAGATTCTGTAAAACTGGCAAATATTATGGATTTACCTATTAATAGACATGATAAAATCAAGCCTTAAATTGTTAATTTAAAATGTTAAACAATAAATATTTAATTGATGCATCCAAATAAATACTAATTAAAAAATTACATCTCGATTCAAACTCTCAGCCATTGACCAAATTTGATTTAAAATGGGATTAATTTTCCAACCACAAAGTTAATCTTGCACAAGACTTATTCATCTTGACCCTAGTCAGACTTTGAAAATAAATGATATTCTTTAAAACAAAATCAGAGATAATAATTAGATTAGGAATTTTTAACATAATATGACATATTTAATAAATATAAAAATAATGTAATTAAACTTACATGATATACTTAAACACGAGCAACATGATATATTTTAAAATTTTTGTGTGTTTATATTTATATGATTTACTCAAAAAAATACAAAACACAATAGTACTATACACGGATTATTATGTCTTGTAATAATCAAAAGTTTACTCTCTAATCTCAAATTTAAAATTGCAGAATTAGTAATCTTATAGATTCTGCATTTTTGTACAGGATTTTTATTTTTGTAGGTGAAAATAACAAAATGAGAATGGGGAAGAGATTAGAAATGGATTGGATTATAAAATCAAATATCCGACTTAGAAATATTTTGACAGGTATAACCTTTCTTTGCCACCTTAGACTTTTACGATTAGAAAACAAAAAGAGATTAAATTTATATTATATTAATTATTACTATATAGTAATGTAAAAATCCATTTCTTTTTATTTACTTCGCCACCAATCAATCCCTGGTATGAGTCGTGACTATATTACGCGCTTTAGCTGAGATCAGCAATGTAAATGCTTGAATGGTTTTTCAGGAGAAGCATATGGAAGCTTTCCTATTAGTCATTGTCCAGTTGCAGTGAAAGAAAAAGAAAAGCAAATAAAATAATAAATGGATTGAAATATTGACTATCCCTCGGTTCGCGCTTTGTTTTCGTTCAATTTTATCATTCTGGGTAATTAGAATTGTATTGACTTTTTATTGTCACTTTGGACCATTTTTTTTTTCATTGTGGCAATGCCACTTGGTGAGGCCCCCCAATGCTAATTGCCTAACTCTAGCTACCTGGGTATGTTTTGTTGGCTTGCACAAGATTTCAGTCGAGGACTCGTGGCGTTTTTCTTTTAACTGGGATTGAATGGATTCTATTCTTTCAACGTATAAAAGTACTCCAACACGCATCTCCAAAATTTTGATTATTTTGACGCTTTCAATTGGGATTCATTTATTAAAGAACATCAAAGACTTTAAATATAGATAACCAAGTAATTCATTCAGCAATTTGGTGCTTTCGTTGGGCAGAAATAATTATATTCTTGCCGGTTGACTTGGTGATTTATACATATATATATATATATTTATATTCAAGTATTATTCATTTTATTTATCCTGTAATCGTATTTACAATGTTAATATATAAATTTTAAAATATTAATAATTTTTATTATATATATTATATTTATATTATTTTTATTTTGAATTATCATAGGTCTTATCTTTTGATGTAACCATCTGCGTTGTAAAAAAATTAAATAATAATGTACTTTACTTACTTTAAGAATAATAATTATGACACTAAATTATGTTAAAAGATAAAAGTAGTTGGGCGGAAAATATAAATTAAAAAAAATAAAAATAAAAAGTGGAGTCCTGCCCAGCCAAGGCACCAAGCGCAGCCGGTCGTCTGCTATTCTACAATATGACTAACAATATATGAAAAGCAACCTAAAAAGAAAATGTCAACTCTCGCCTACTCAAAGGCCAAGTTTAAATATATATATATATATATATATATATATATATATATAATAAGATTAAAAATATTTTAAAAACCTAAATTCTTATGATTGATTTTTTTTTAAATTATTGCAAAGTTTCTAAGAAATGCATGAGATGCTTTCATTTTAAAATTTATGGAATTATTAATTAATTAATTAATTTTTTATTAACATTTTTTTCTCCTTATGATCCAATGGGATTGAATTTTAAAAGTTTGAGCAGTAGTTTGATTTTTTTTTCTGAATAATCAAATAGATTTGTATTTGTGCCATTACCATCTATGCATGTGAAGCAATTCAATTATATGCACAAAAATTAGTACAATGTTAATATCAATATTTTTTTATTTGTTTATAATCAGTAGTATATGTAAGTCTTTAGCTGTAACGGACAATAAATTAATTTGTGTTGCTATAATGGATTAATAAATATTGGTTATAGACTTATTATAGTTCTAGTATTATTATTTGTAAATGATCAGCCGAATACACTAACATTATAATTACTAATAGCAATTAAATTATCATTATAACATTAGAATATACAGTTAAATAATTTCAATATTTTTTTAATTAAGAAATGAGAAATCGAGTTATTTTGATCTAAAATAAATAGTCAAGATATTTTTAATTAATTTAAAATTAAATGTGTATAACCTGCAACAAAGAAAATAAAATTTTATAATTCAATTAAATAAATATTAATCATATAGAAATTATAAAAAATATATAAATAAATTAAGAAATAATGTAAAAATAAATTTAACTTGATATAATTACACACTTTATTCGTCGCCAAATTCTCAAGCGTGATATCAACGCCCAATAAGAGCGCGTTTCTACTTCACCTTCTCCTGTGTCCTTTTTTTCAATCCAAGACTTGTCTACTCTTATCAACACTTCAAACAAATCAGTATTTAAGTAGAGGTATAGCAGCCAGGGCAGGGAAGGGGAAAAAAAAAAAAATCAGAGAGAGTCTAATTGAAATTCCAAAAACGCAATGGCTCATAAGATGTTGATAATGGCGGTTCTTGTGATATTGGGGACGGTGGCAACCGTTACCGATGCGCAAGCAACATGTGCACAGAGTCTGGTGCCTTGTGCTCCTTACCTTAACAACGCGACCGCCCAACCTCAAGACGATTGCTGTAACCCTATCAGACAAGCAGTCGCTACTCAACTTACCTGCCTTTGCAACCTCTTTAACGACCCTACTTTGCTTTCTTCTTTCAACGTATCTGTCTCTGAAGCTCTCAGGATCGCTCGTGAATGTGGGGTCAGTACTGGTCTCAGCGCCTGCAGCAATGGTATATGTGTTTCTAGCCATCACCTCTACAATTTGTTTGGATTAAAAAAAAAAAAAAAGGAAAAACCGATGAATTTGGTTAATACCCTTTTCATTTCTTTTCTTTTCCCTTTACTTTTACTCAAATTTTTTTACTCATATTGTTCATGTTTGTATAATCTATACTGTAAGATAGATATACTTGAGTTCTTCATAATTTTGATATGTAGAATACTTATTTGTGTTTTGAATTTCGTTATCCTTTTACAGCTACTTCTCCTACATCTGCTCCACCCCCACCAGGTAACAAAACAAATCTTTAATATATATATTTTTGGGATAAAACTATTGATGTTTAAGAGAAGGTTGTAATAAATTCCTTTCCAGAATTATTCATGAGTTTAATTAGTAGGTAACTGAGTTTTTGTTGTTTTGACTATCTTGGAGAAAACATGTGAACCATTTTTGTTTATTTTTGGTAGAAGGAGAAAACATGGGAACTGATGGACCTACAAAAATGGTTTGATTTTATTAATTGGGGAAGCCATAATTGAAACTTTATAAATATGAAAAGAGGAGTTGGTGGTGATATACCTGCTTGAATTTGATACTTTCGGTGCTCCCAAAATTGACTTGAAAACTATAGCCAAAAAACAAACATTTTTTTTGTATACAATTCTTGATAGAAACAAAAAACAATATTTTTATTATCTTATTCACATGGAAGCAATAAAAATATACAATAGGTCAAATCTTGGGGCTAGCATGAATTGCCGAGTGTTTCAACCTTATTAATATTTTGTTCCTAAAAATTTACAGCGCAAGCAGGAGGCCCTGATGGTGGAGGTGCTGACAGGATAGCATTGACTGGAATTACCGCCTTATTGTTATTTTTGGTCTCTATAGCGCTGTACTAAAGGTGACATATTACTTGGAACCTTGATGCGCGGATGGGGATCGGAGGGATTTCTCAGAGTAAATAATACAGAGATCATTTCAGATTAGGCATCTGAGTTTGATTATCTCACAGATTTTTATTATTTGATACTATATCCATTTATTCAGTCGGTCATATTGTTGTTGTATGTCAGCCTTGAGTTCAACGTTTTGTTTGTCAAAAGTTGAAACTATAAACATATATTCTATATATTCGTTGTGCTTTTAGTGCCTTTGTTTGCAGAATCAGAATGAATGTTTCCGTTTCGATTTTAGCATGGCTGGCTGATAGCTTGATACTATATTCATTTTTGTTCAAAACCTTAACTAAATAAAAAATTATTTGAGTTGAGAGAAATTCATGGTATGTTGGTCACTACCCTATAGTTTGTTTGCTTATTGGCGAAACGAAACTTGATGTATCTCCAGTCAAACCCAAGTCTCGAAAATAATTCGAACCCAAAAGCGTAATGGGCTTGACGTGAAAGAGAAAAACTCGCATGTCCCCTTATAGGCCTGAATCACAACTATTTTCACTATAATCATTGGGCTCTTAAGTCTCCTTTTTTTTAAACAAAATAAAAATTAATTCAATGGAGTTAATGGGTCACGCAAATGGCAATTAGAACGCACTTACGATATTACATGTTAATCGGACCCATGAATTTACATATATTATAAATAATAACAAAGTTGTTTACAAACTTTGTATTCCATTTAAAAAAAAAAAGTTTATTTCCTATGGTTGTGGATTATGACAAGATAATGAGAAAATAATCAAGTTATTAGATAATGTTCTTACATGAAAATTTGCATCTCTATTAAAATTATAAAAAAAAAAATCAAAAGCACCCTAATTTAAGTAGTCTTTGAGTAAAGTTCAATCATAATTAATAGATGTGGTATTATAAAACATCATATAATTATATAGACAAATAAGATAAAAAAGAATAATTAAAATACGATATAAAATATAATATAAACACGAGATGAATATAAAAATATTTAAAAATTTATTATAATAAATTATTAACATATCAAAATTTATATAAATAAAAATATCTTAAACACGATTATAACATAATAAAATATAAAATTAATATATAAATAAATTATTAAGCTTAATAATCAAATATTACATCAGTATATAAAAAATTATCGAAAACAAATAAATTCATCTGAATTTAAGATCTCAAATTTCCAAAACTTCCTCTCTACCGTTAATCAAGATCCCATGGACAAATAACCTTTTAAGAGTTAAACTAAAAATGGAGAAATTAAGGTAAAACTTTCGAAAATAGTAGATTGGAGAGAATTTCAGTACGTAATAATATTATCAACAACCTTGTGACTAATAATTAAAAATATGTAAATTTAAATTTTATTTTAGGCATCCCCTGTAATCTCTTATTTATAAAAAAATATTTAATAATTTTTTTTTATGTCAGGTATCTAAACAGGAGTTCCGGATTATACGGCAATTTGTAACTCAATTTATCTCATTAATGAAGTTGATCTTATCCTATTGAAGGTACTAGAAGAACCGCGTCCTACACTGCGTTACACTTTGTCTCATCATCTCTGCAATTTTTTTTTTAAAGAAAAACCCCAAATTAAAAAAAAAAAAAAAAGACCTCCTAATTCCTAACTGACTAACCCCAATCGGTCTCTGAAAAAAAAAAAAAAAATTCGGACAATGGACGCGGCGAAATTGAACGAGCTGAAGAAGTTCATCGAACAGTGCAAATCCAATCCTTCCATTCTCGCTGACCCTTCACTTTCCTTCTTCCGCGACTATCTCCAAAGGTATTCTGAATTATTTAATCACTCTATTTTACTCTCTAATAATAATAATGAAACTAAACGGCATCGTTTTTTTTTTTTTTTTTTTTTTTTTCAGTCTCGGAGCAAAGCTTCCTTCATCAGCTTACGGCCATGGAGCCGGCGACTCGAAATCGGTGACCTAATTAACTCTCGCATTTTGTTTCATTCTTTTTGTTACTAAGTTTTTAACCTAACTGATGATTTTTTTTTTTAATTTGCGGAAGAGTTACGTGGTTGAGGAACAGGAAAGTGACGAGGAAATGGCAGATGATGGAGAGAAACTTAATGTAGAAGAAGAAGAGGAAGAGGAAGATGAGATTATCGAATCGGATATCGAGCTCGAAGGTGATACGGTTGAGCCTGATAATGATCCTCCACAAAAGGTATTATCTAATTCCGTTTCAAATTTTTTGGAGCTACTTTTAATTGTTTTTATGTATTTATTTTCCGTGTTTGTAGATGGGAGAACCTTCGGTGGAGGTTACCGATGAGAACCGCGATGCTTCGCAATCAGCTAAAGCCAAAGCGATGGATGCCATTTCTGAAGGTAAATATGCTGTATTTAATCTTTATTATTTCTATTTTTGTTTGAATTTGTATTTGATTAATCGGTGTATGCAATGCAGGGAAGTTAGAGGAAGCTATTGAGAATCTCACAGAGGCAATTTTGCTGAACCCGACATCAGCAATCATGTATGCTACACGAGGTTAGCGTTGATATTTAGCCAGTTATATGCTTCTTTTCGATTATTTTTTAGGTTAGTTTCTTATATATGTTGGACTGATTGGTTGCTTCATGAATTTTTTTTTTTTTGAGGTTCAGCTAGTGTTTACATAAAGATGAAAAAGCCGAATGCTGCTATTCGAGATGCCAATGCAGCTTTGGAGGTTTGTATATATTTTGTTGTTTGTCCGTGGTATTTATGTGGGTTTGGCATGCTTGTATGATAAAATGCTTAAGTCATAATTCCGTGAGTCTCGTTAACTCTTTATCTTGAGTTATTGGTTGGTTCAATCAAAATATGTAAGGTATTTATGCTCAGCGTCAGCAATATCGTGGTCTGTATTTATTTCCGTATGTTTCTAGGGTTTTCCTGGAAACAATGAGGCCATCTTTGAGAAGAAATAGGTTTTACGTTTATCTCATTCTTATCTTGTAGATTAACCCAGATTCTGCTAAGGGCTACAAGTCTCGTGGCATTGCACTAGCAATGCTTGGTCAATGGGAAGATGCTGCAAAGGATCTGCACCTGGCATCAAAGTTGGACTATGATGAGGAAATAAACAATGTGCTTAAGAAGGTTTTCTCTTCTCTCTCTTTTATTTTCACTCTTTCCTTTGAAAGGCTTAGTTCATGCATCATAATTTTTGGAAGAGATGTGATTTGAAGATCAAAACAAGTCAGGAGATGAGATTTGAAAAATAATTATAAACAACTTTGGTTACTTAGACCTATTGAATTATAAGCTTATCAGATGATTTCTCTCTGTTTTCTTTTTCTTGCAAAGTGATCTTCTGGACAATAGGCTTCCACTAATTGACCTAATTCACCAACGCTCAATTGCTTTGTTGTTTTATATTTCTAGTCAAGTGAACTGATCAAAATGTGATGTATTAGGTGCGTTGAGGCTTTCCAAAGTAATAACTAAGGGTTAATATTCATCTTCTGACATATAAATGAAGTGTTATTCTTTGCCACCAATTGTTGTGATTTGGCCTGTGTTAGGGTCACCGAAAATGATCGACAACTATTATTGTCGGGTGTAACTCCTGCTTTGGAATCCCACATCGACTTCTTTGCTTAAACAGGTTGAGCCCAATGCACACCGCATTGAGGAACACCGTAGGAAGTATGATAGATTGCGCAAAGAGAGAGAAGAGAGAAAGATTGAGCGTGAGAGGCGGCATCGTCGTGCTCAAGCTCAGGTAATTTAGAACTTATTCATCTGGTAATGTTACCTTATTATTGTTTTTATTGACTTTGATTCCGCTGGATATTGTGCTCAAGGCTGCATATGAGAAGGCAAACAAGCAGGAGCAATCATCCTCCGGTAGAAAACCTGAAGGCATGCCTGGTGGGTTTCCAGGTGGAATGCCTGGAGGTTTCCCTGGAGGTATGCCTGGAGGAATGCCTGGTCACTTCCCTGGTAGCATGCCGGGTGGGATGCCTGGAAATGTTGATTTTAGCAAAATATTAAATGTAAGTATGAGGGAACATTCCTGCTCCATGCTTTTATGTTTATTAAAGCAATAAACTGTAATTTGCTTCTTATATCTCTCTTATTGCCGTTCATTTTCTTTCACATTCTTTCTGGCTGAAATGTCTAGAAAATGTATGTTACGATGCATACTAAATGGTTGGAAAAGGTGAATTTTTATTTGGAAACTTGTTTTTTGATGTGGTTTCTGATGTTAATACTTTGACCAGGATCCTGAATTGATGGCGGCATTTAGTGATCCAGAAGTGATGGCTGCTCTTCAGGATGGTAGGCATTTTGCTTTACTATGTTTTATTTCCTTCCCTCTCCTAGTTATTTTTATATTTCTTTTCTCTCCTTGATTTGCAATTTGTGGAGTCATCTTTCTTTTCGATTTTTTATCTTTTTTACCCTAGTTGCTTTCAATGAACTAGGGCTATGCTTACCTTCAAAACATAGGAACAATTTTTAGGTGGTCTTAGTTTCTGATACAATGTGGTTAGGGCTGTGCAAATGCCTGATTCTATGAGGATGCAGTGCAGAATGGGACTCTTATAGGGAACTCCAAATAGTCTGTCAGGCATTGAGATGATTATTGGTTTTTTTTTTTTTTGGTAGGTTTGGAGAATCGTATGTTCCTAGTGTGCTGCGGTACTATAATTATATATAATCATACATGTCTTTGACATATACTTGATGATAGTGTTGGGTTATTTAAAGATTAATTGTGAGTTTTATACATCTTAAACATATTCTTTTGGGAAAATTCCTTTTAATTTAGCAAATATTTTGTCTCTTGAACTTCATTCAGGAATGTGTTTTCCATGGAGCTGTAGTTTTAGTTCTAAATTTTAGAGGTGATGCATTGCCTATTTTCATTTTTAGTTTTATGAATGATTCATCACTGTAGTTGTTTTAGTTCACTAGGCATGGATGATTCATCATTGTTGTTGTTTCTTGTCTGTATAAATAACCATGTTCCATGCTACGTAGAAACTAAAGAATGAATAATTTGACATTTGCTATCATTTTTTTGGGTGACAAATCTTTTTGCTGATATGTATGCTGAAAATGACTTTGGCTTAATAGTGTGTTGGAAGAACATATTTTCCTTCCACGCTTTCTATTCATTCAAATGCGAGGTTATCTAGTTAATCTGACCACATACTCTTTAGTAATCAACAATCTATGAGCTCTTTAAGCGTACAATGAAAATGGGGATTAGGAAATGGTGCCTAATTTCTCTTTAAAATTGATGGTATTCAGCAGTGCATCTTACAAACCGTCTGTTAGAGTTTTACGTTTTCTAATGCTTGCTTTTATGTTTTGATTTTGGCAGTAATGAAAAACCCTGCTAATCTTGCAAAGCATCAGGCTAATCCCAAGGTGGCTCCTATAATCGCGAAGATGATGAGCAAATTTGCAGGACCAAATTAAAATAGTTATTTCGAATTGATGTCACTTGTGGAGAAATGCCCATGTTGTGTTCATTTTGAAGGAAACAGTGATTAGTTTTACTTCTCATTTACAGTAAAAATTATGGTTGATTAAAGAGTTCATCGATGGTTGTGTGGGGAATTTGTTTTACAGATTGGATTTTGGAGGATTTTGTTTCTTGTTTTGTTCTAAAACGAAAGAAAAAAAAAAAAAAGAAGTTTTTAACTTTTAAGCGTTATTGAGAAATTTAAAGACGAAAGGTAGGGAGGGGTTAAAGTAAAATCAAAATTTTTATCAGGTGTTGAAGCAAAAAATCCATCAACGACTGTAATATGAGAATAGAACTAACTGAAGTGTAGTTGTTATGCCTGTGCTGATGGCGGCCGACATGTTCATGGTTGATGTTTCAAGTCCATTGCAAACTAATTGAACTCCCAAGTTTGTGGGTTGGGGGGGGGGGGGGGGGGGGGGGGGGGGGGGGGGGGGGGGGGGGGGGGGGGGGGGGGGGGGGGGGGGGGG
>JBBYHL010458158.1:0-15110 GCA_038381835.1 Adansonia madagascariensis | reverse complement strand
TAGAATCAATGTTCATTCGTTAATAGGAACAAACATTGATACACAAAATAATCTCCTTTCTTTCCATGATTAGGCACTATAAACACATTCTCCTCATTGTGATGAATGACATTGATGCTTTAGTTCATAAGAAAAGCTTTTTTTTGCACCATTTTTTAGAGTTAAAGTTCATCTGTCAATTGGTATAAACAAGGATACACTTAACGATCTCTTTTCTTTTCTCGATTGGCCACTAGAAACACATTCTCCTTATTAGGATAAATGATAGTGATGCCTTCGTTTCATAATAAAAGCTTTTCTTTCCACCATTTTCCTTAGATTCGAAGTTCATCCTTCAATTGGAATAAACTTCGATACATGTAATAAACTTTTTTCTTTTCATGATAGGGCACCATAAACATATTCTCCTCATTAGGATAAATGACAATCATGCATTGGTTTCATTAGAAAAGCTTTTTTTCCAACCATTTTCTTGAGAATCAATGTTCGTTTGGTAATGGCAGTAAACATGGATACACATAATGATCTCATTTTTTTTCATGATTGGGCACCTTAAACACATTCTTCTCATTGGGATAGATGACATTGAAACTTTGGTTTCATAGGAAAGGTTTTTCTTTCCACCATTTTTTTGGAATCAAAGTTCGTCCATCAATTGGGTCAAATAAGGATACATATAATATCAGCTTTTTATTCATGATTGGGCACCATAAACATGTTCTCCTCATTAAGATAAATGATATTGATGCATTGGTTTCATAAGAAAAGCTTTTCTTCCAACCAGTTTCTTTAAAATCAATGTTCGTTCATTAATGGTGACAAACATGGATACACATAATGATCTTTTTTCTTTTCATGAATGGGCACCGTAAACACATTCTCTTCACTAGGATAGGTGACATTGATACTTTAGTTTCATAAGAAAGGCTTTTCTTTCCACCATTTTTTTGAACTCAAAGTTCATCTGTTAATTGTGACAAACATAGATGTACGTAATAATCTCCTTTCTTTTCACGATTGGGCACCATAAACACATTCCCATTATTGGGATAAATGGTAATGATGTATTGGTTTCTTAAGAAAAGCTTTTTTTCCCTCAGTTTTCCTTAAAATCAAAGTTCATTTATTAATAAGGACAAACATAGATACACGTAATAATCTCCTTTTTATTATTGATTGGCACCATAAACATATTCTCCTTACTGGGATAGATGACATTGATACTTTAATTTCATAAGAAAAGCTTTTCTCTGCACCATTTTTTTGGAATTATAGTTCATCCATCAATTATGACAAGCATGAATGCATGTAATAATCTCTTTTCTTTTCATGAATGGGCACCATAAACACATTTTTCTTATTGGGGTAAATGGAATGATGCATTGGTTTCATAAGAAAAGCTTCTCTTGTAACTATCTTCCTTAGAATCAATGTTCATTCGTTAATGAGGATAAACATGGATATACGTAATGATCTCCTTTTTTTTCATGATTGGGCACCATAAACACATTCTCTTCATTGGGATAGATGACATTGATGCTTTAGTTTCACAAAAAAAGCTTTTCTTTTAACTAATTTTTTGGAATCAAAGTTCATCTGTCAATTATGACAAACATGGACGCATGTAATAATCTCATTTCTTTTCACGAATGGGCACCATAAATATATTCTTCTCACTAGGATAAATGGCAATGATGCATTGGTTTCATAAGAAAAGCTTTTCTTCCAACCATTGCCCTTAGAATCAATTTTCATCCGTTAATAGGGAAAAACACAACCACAATAATCTCTTTTCTTTTCATGATTGTGTACCATAAAGGCTTTCTCCTTATTGTGATAAAAGATATTGACACTTTAGTTTATAAGAAAAGCTTTTCCTTCCACCATTTTCTTAAAATAAAAGTTCATCCGTTAATTGAGACAAACTTGGATCCATGTAATAATCTCCTTTTTCTTCTTGGTTGGGCACCATAAAATGATTCTTCTTATTAGGATAAATGACAATGATGCTTTGGTTTCATCAGAAAAGCTTTTCTTTCAATAATTTTCCTTAGACTCAAAGTTTATCCATTAATTGAGACAAACTTTGATACACGTAATAATCTTCTTTCTTTTCATGATTGGGCACCATAAACGCAATCTCGTCATTGGGATAAATGACGATGATGCATTGGTTTCAGAAGAAAAGCTTTTATTCCAACCATTTGCCTTAGAATGAAATTTGTCCTTTAATTAAGACAAACTTTGACACATGTAATATTCTCCTTTCTTTTCATGATTGGGCACCATAAACATATTTTTCTCATTGGGATAAAAGACAACGATGCGTTGTTTCTCAAGGAAAGCTTTTCTTCCCACCAATTTCCTTAAAATCAATGTTTATTCGTTAATAGGGACAAACTTGGATACACATTATAATTTCCTTTTTATTTTTTATTGGGAAACATAAACACATTCTCTTCACTGGGATAAATGACAACGATGCATTAGTTTCATAAGAAAAGCTTTTCTTCTAATAATTTTCCTTAGAATTAACGTTCATTCATTAATAGGGACTAACATGGATAGACATAATAATCTCTTTTTTATTCTTGATTGGGCAACATAACACATTCTCCTCATTGGGATAGATGACATTGACACTTTGGTTTCATAAGAAAAGCTTATCTTTCCACTATTTTTTTAGAATTCAAGTTCGTCCATAAATTGGGACAAACAAGGATACACGTAATGATCTCCTTTCTTTTCTCAATTAGCCACCATAAACACATTCTACTCATTGGGATAAATGACAGTGATGCCTTGTTTCATAAGAAAAGCTTTTCTTTCCATCTTTTTCCATAGATTCGAAGTTCATCCTTCAATTGGGACAAACTTCGATACATGTAGTAATCTCATTTCTTTTCATGATTGGGCATCATAAACACAATCTCCTTGTAGGGATAAATGACAACGATGCATTGGTTTCATAAGAAAAGCTTTTCTTCCAACAATTTTCCTTAGAATCAATGTTCATTCGATAATAGGGACTAACATGGATACACATAATGAACTCTTTTCTTTTCATGATTAGGCACCATAAACACATTCTTTTTATTGGGGTAGATGACATTGATCCTTTAGTTTTGTAAGAAAGGCTTTTCTTTCCACCATTTTTTTGGAATCAATGTTCGTCCGTCAATTATGACAAACATGGATGCGCATAATAATCTCATTTCTTTTCATGAATGGTCACTATAAACACATTCTTCTCATTGGGATAAAAGACAATGATGCATTAGTTTCTTAAAAAAAGCTTTTCTTCCCACCATTCTCCCTGGACTCAATGTTCATTCGTTAATAGGGACAAACATGGATACACTTTATAATCTCTTGTTTATTCATGATTGGGCACCATAAACACGTTCTCTTCATTGGGATAAATGACATTGATGCATTGGCTTCATAAGAAAAGCTTTTCTTCAAGCTATTTTCTTTAAAATCAATGTTCATTTGTTAATAGGGATAATCATGGATACACGTAATGATCTACTTCTTTTTCACGGTTGGGCACCATAAACACATTCTCCTCACTAAGAAAGATGACATTGATAATTTGTTTCATAGGAAAGGCTTTTCTTTCCACCATTTTTTTGGACTTAAAGTTCATCCTTCACTTTTGACAAACATGGACACACATAAAATCTCCTTTCTTTTCATGATTAGGCACCATAAACATATTCTCCTTTTTCAGATAAATGACAATGATGCATTGGTTTCTTAAGAAAAGATTTGCTTCTAACCATTTTCCTTAGATTCAATGTTCATTCATTAATAGGGGCAAACATGGATACACATAATAATCTCCTTTTGTTTCTTAATTGGGCACCATAAACACATTGTCCTCATTGGGATAAATGACAATGATGCTTTAGTTTCATAAGAAAAGCTTTTCTTTTCACTATTTTCTTTAAAATCAAAGTTCACCCTTTAATTGTGAAAACTTTGATCCATGTAATAATCTCCTTTCTTTTCATGATTGTGCACTATGAACACATTCTCCTCATTGGGATAAATGTCAGTGATGCTTTGGTTTTGTTAGAAAAGCTTGTCTTCAAACCATTTTCCTTAGAATCGAAGTTTGTCCTTTAATTCAGATAAACTTTGATACATGGAACAATCTCCTTTCTTTTATGATTGGGCACCATAAACATATTCTCCTCATTAGGATAAATGACAATGATGCATTGGTTTCTTAGGAAAAGCTTTTCTTCCTACCATTTTCCTTAAAATCAACGCTCATTTTTTAATAGGTACAAACATGGGTGCACGTAATAATCTCCTTTTTATTCTTGATTGGGCACCATAAACACATTCTCTTCATTTGGATAAATCACAATGATGCATTGGTTCCATAAGAAATGCTTTTCTTCCAACCATGTTCCTTAGAATCAATGTTCACTCGTTAATAGGGATAAACATGGATACATGTAATGATTTCCTTTTTTTTTTTCACGATTGGGCACCATACACACATTCTCCTCATTGCAATAAATGACAATGATGCCTTGGTTTCATAACAAAAATTTTTCCTTCCACCATTTTTTTGAATCAAATTTCATCCGTCAATTATGGCAAATATGGATGCACGTAATAATTTTATTTTTTTTTCATGAATGGGCACTGTAAAAACATTCTAGGATAAAAGACAATGATGCATTGGTTTCTTAAAGAAAGCTTTTTTTTTCCATCATTATTTTGGAATTAAAGTTCATCCATCAATTATGACAAACATGGATGCACATAATAATCTCATTTCTTTTCATGAATGGGCACCATAAATACATTCTCCTTATTAGGATAAAAGATAACGATGCATTGGTTTCTTAAAGAAAGCTTTTCTTCCAACCATTTTCCTTAGACAATGTTCATTCGTTAATAAGAACAAACATGGATACACATTATAAACTCCTTTTGATTCTTGATTGGGCACTATAACACATTCTCCTAATTGGGTTATATGACAATGATGCATTGGTTTCATTAGAAAAGCTTTTCTTCCGACTATTTTCCCTAGAATCAATGTTCGTTTGATAATAGGGACAAACATGGATGCATGTAATGATCTCTTTTTTTTTTCATGATTGGGTACCATAAACACATTCTCCTTATTGGGATAAATGACAATGATGCATTGGTTTCATAAGAAAAGCTTTTCTTCTGACCATTTTCCTTAGAATCAATGTTCATTTGTTAATGGGGACAAACATGGATACATGTAATGATTTCTTTTCTTTTCACGATTGGACACCATAAGCACATTCTCCTTACTGCGATAAATGACAATGATGCTTTGCAATCAAAGCTCATCCCTCAATTATGACAAACATGGATGCACGTAATAATCTTATTTCTTTTCATGAATGGGCACCGTAAACACATTCTCCTCGTTGGGATAAAAGACAATGATGCGTTGGTTTCTTAAATAGAGCTTTCTTCCCACCATTTTCCTTAGACTCAATGTTCATCCGTTAATAGGGACAAACATGCATACACATTATAATCTCCTTTTTATTCTTGATTGGGCACCACAAACACATTCTTCTCATTGGGATAAATGACAATGACGCATTAGCTTTATAAGAAAAGCTTTTCTTCTAACAATTTTCCTTAGAATCCATGTTCATTCATTAATAGGGACAAACATGGATACATGTAATAATCTCCATTTTATTCTTAATTGGACACGTAAACATATTTTCCCCATTAGGGTAAATGACAATGATGTATTGGTTACAAGGAGAAGCTTCTCTTCCAACCTTTTTCCTTAAAATTAATGTTCATTCATTAATAGGGAAAAACATAGATACACGTAACAATCTCCTTTCTTTTAACAATTGACATTGTAAACATATTCTCTTTATTGGGATAGATGACATTGACACTTTGGTTTTCTAAGAAAAGCTTTTTTTTCCACCATTTTTTTTTGGAATCAAAGTTTGTCTGTCAATTTGGACAGACAAGGATACATGTAATATTTTGCTTTTTATTCATGACTAGGCACCATAAACACATTCTCCTCATTGGGATAAATGACAATGATGCATTGGCTTCATAAGAAAAGCTTTCATTCCAAACCATTTTCCTTAGCATTAATGTTCGTTCATTAATAGGAACAAACATGGATACACAAAATATTCTCCTTTCTTTCCATGATTGGGCACCATAAATACATTCTCATTATTATGATGAATGACATTGATGCTTTAGTTCATAAGAAAAGCTTTTCCTTCCACTAATTTCCTAAAATCAAAGTTCGTACATCAATTGAGACAATCTTGGATACACATAATAATCTCCTTTTTGCTCTTGATTGGGCACCATAAACACATTCTTCTCATTGCGATAAATGACAATGATGCATTAGTTTCCTAAGGAAAGCTTTTCTTCCAACCATTTTCCTTAGAATTAATGTTTGTTCATTAATAGGTACAAACATGGATACACATTATAAACTCCTTTTTATTCTTGATTGGGAACCATAAACAGATCCTCCTTATTGGAATAAAGGACAATAATGCATTGGTTTCATAAGAAAATCTTTTCTTCCAACAATTTTCCTTAGAATCAATGTTCGTTCGTTAATAGGGACAAACATGGATACATGTGATAATCTCTATTTTATTCTTGATTGGGTGCCATAAACACATTCTCCTTATTGGGATAAATGACAATGATGCTTTGGTTTCATAGGAAAAGCTTTTCTTTCCACCATTTTTCGTTAGAATCAAAGTTCATCCTTCGATTTGGAGAAAATTTGATACATGTAATAATCTCATTTCTTTTCATGATTGGCTATCATAAACAGATTTTCCTCATTGGGATAAATGACAATGGTGCATTGATTTCATGAGAAAAGCTTTTCGTCTAGCCATTTTCCTTAGAATCAATGTTTGTTTATTAATGCGGACAAACATGGATACAAGTAATGATCTCTTTTCTTTTCACGATTCGGCACCATAAACATATTCTTCTTATTGGGATAAATGACAATGATGCATTGGTTTCTAAAGAAAAGCTTTTCTTCCCACCATTTTCTTTAGAATCAATGTTCATTCATTAACAGCGGCAAACATGGATACACGTAACAATCTCTTTCTTCTTCTTAATTGGGCACCATAAACACATTCTCCTTATTGGGATTGTCGCAATATGCCCCGGGTGGATCCTCGCAGATCTATTGGTGTGTATGACTTCAAATATTTTTTTGACTAGGAAATGTCTTCTTGACTGAGACTTTCTTTCACGATGTGATGAGAACGAGAATGTATGGATTCTCGACTTATGATATAGTGAGGGGGACCATAAGATGAATCACTTATCTTATTGGTCTTGGATTACCATCACGAAATAGCCAACGCATGGAGTCACCACTAATCATTTTGGGGCTAGGCATGATCGAATGCCTATTGAAACTTATGTTTTGAGTTATAAAAGTCAAAACATCGATCTCGTAGTCTACGTAGTACAAAGATTCACTATTTGGGTTCAGAAGTCGGTTACGCATAATAAGGTATGAATTTCTTTGCGACGCTCAAAATTGTTACCTTACTAGCTATGTCTCATCTTAGTTTTGATTTTTTTGATCTTATCTCATCACTATTTTGATATAACCATTTTTTAATGTGAATCTTATAGAAATACAAATCGAAGTTTTGATGAAAAAGATTTAATCTCATATACACCCCGGTGAGATAAGGAATATAGAGATTTTCAATAAAAATGACCTCTGAATTTTACTTTGAAAAATAGAATATTCCAGTTTAGGCACTGGAGAGATACCATATGGAATATTACTCTTAGTTTTATTTGAAATGATTAGAAAACATGAATGCAAATAATCATCACAAAGAAATCATGTTAGTAAGGCAATGAATGAAGTAACATAACATGGGTCATTCAATGCAATGATAAAGAAAAGGGGATGGACTATTGGATTTTATCTCGCAATTGGCATCGATTATCTGAGAATAACCAAATTGATAATTTTTAAAATGCATCAGGTTTCTTGATTGAATGAGGTTTGTTTGACACATTCATGGAAGTCCGAGAAGGAGAAAAATTTAATTATAGTTGAAAGACAGGGTTGGAGTATCCCCTTGGAAAGATGAGATTGGTATCCCTTAGAAGGTCAGGGTTAGAGTATCCCCATGGATAACAAATCATTCTGACAAAGGAAGATTTTTGAATCTCAACAATTTTGAAAAGTGGGGTTAAAGTATCCCCTCAAAAAGTTAGGGTTAGAGTATCCCTAAGAGTAACACGTCAGACACTCTTTAGAGAAGTCGAGTTGGAAACTTAAGTTGACAAAACTTTATGATTTAGGAAATATGTGAGTGTTTCGACGATTTTTGGCAAAAGAAATTATTGTGAATGAGGATGGTAAAGATGTAAAAAAAATATTTTTGTGCCTTGATATGATCTTATGAGAGGTCAAAGTATTTGAATGTCTCGAGACGAAGCTCAAGAAAATAACTCAATTTTAACCATAACTGAAAATCGAGGATAGCATCGCACTATTCCCATTTTTGAATTTATTCTAAATTGGTTTGAAGGCTTTAGAGGGTGGACAAGATACCGTTCGAAAGGTAACATGATGACAATCAATCTAAAAATTTCCTAATATCTCAAAAAGTCACTTTTCAGGGGAATCACTTTTCAAGTTTGGATTAATTTCGCTACTGGCAGAGCATACGAAGGATAAGGTGTGTCAAAATTTAAAAAATCATTTCGAACTCATTTGGTATCAAAAAATTGCAAATAATTCCTTTCTAGAAAGGGAATTTCATGAACTTTTTGGAAAAATGCTGGACGGATTTGGAAAATTTGTTTAGTGGGCCCAAAAGACCCAACCAGAATGCACATTGTTAATTCTAAGGACTCCAAATGGTCTAGGTTTGAAAATTCATAACTCTTTCATCTGGACTGATTCATTTTAAAGATATTTTGACACACTGTCAAAGAAAAATATTATGAAATTCACAAAAAAATTGTTTGGGATTGTAAAGTAATTTTTCAATTTGTAACAATGATGCTGCCAGCAGGGGACAAAGTAAAGTAGAGGATATTTCTTATTTTCTTTATGTTTACGGGTCCAAACTCGAGTCATCAACATTCAAATGTCCATGACTAAAGGGAAAGAGTGGCATGAGCGTCGCAAACTCATTTACACAGCCCAGAGTATTTTAGGATGATGAAATAGATGATGAAACAACCCTTGATCATAGCACTCAAAGTTTTGACTTAAAAAGAAGGCATGAACATTTTGGGAACAAGTGTAATGCCATTTTTGTTGTAAAATCAGAAGATTTGAGCTCGTTTAACCAAGATTCCAGATTTGGAAAACTTAATTTTCCCTAAGATATTTTGCTAAATTTAAAGAAAATGCTAAGTTCATGCTAATCCTCAATGGTTGAGGTTAACATGCTTGGCTTGGGGAGGTTTTGAAAATTAATTTTTGATAGCCATCAAGCATGCATTAGACAAGGAAAAGACAATGAACATACAAGGGGATGGCACAAAACATAAATAGGGATGCAAACTTTACCAATGGTCTTGACAAAGAAAGTGTTATGCACACATCTCATGGAGTAAGGCATGCTGAAAATGACAATGATTCATGACAAAATGCAAGCTAACATATAAACATACTTTAAATATGCTAGGCTAAGTATTCATACATAGATTAATCATAACAAGATGCATGGATATGGCATAAAACGCATGAGTAAGACCTATCAAAATAATAAGGATAAAATAAGGCATTTTCCACATCAAAGGGGCATTAAGGCATCCAAATCCTAAACTACCACAACCAAAGGCCACAACAATGCATGAAAATCCTATGAGGGTGATGGAAACATGGAGAGCTCACTAAAATGATAAAGATGCTGAGAAACAAAAATGAAAGTGATAAAATAAGAAGTTATATTGATAAAACTTTAATTTTTGGCCAAATAGTTAAAGTAGTGAATATGGCTTGAATTTTTCTCTTTTCCTAGTTAATAAGCAAGAAAAAGAGAGAAATAATAAGGTTTTGGTTATGGTATGGATGAGGGTGATTTTCAAAATGTGTAATGGTTGAGAGTGAGTGTTTTGGGGCTATTTTTTTATGATGGGTGAAGAGCTACGGGATCTAGTTTTCTTGATATATGAATGTGTTTTTGGAAGCTAAAACAAGCTGGAATCTAAAGTACCTCAGCTGAGATATAAGTAGTCTATTTATACCAGTATTTTAAGGCCAATTTGGAGGTGTTTTTCATCATTTCTCAAGGGGGACAAAGTGATGTCAGCTTGGTGGCTATAGAGTGGCTGTAGGGAGTAACTTGCTACCAATGTGATGGACATAGGGTGGCTAGTTTAAATGCAAAAATGATTTTCCAGCAAATAGGGTGGCTGATGGTAATCTTGGTCAACAAACTAGGGAGGAGTAGGGTGATCATGTGACATTGACCTTTTTGATCTAATTTAGACTACAAAAAAAATGTTTTGATTAATTCAAAATTCCAAATTCGTAATCTGATATGGATTTTGATCTTTTCTAATTCAAAGAAATGAGTTAAAATTGAGTTTTTGATCAATGGTGGATTAATTAAAAATGCTCGGATTATGGAAAATGGCCTGTATGTATCGATACATTTAGTCCAAAAACCTTGAGTGTATCGATACAATGAACATTGTATCGATACAATGATCATTGTATCGATACATGTTGATATGCATCGACACATTTCTTTACAGAATGCAAGTTTTGGTCTTGGCATGGCCTAGTATCGATACATGAGCTCATGTATCGATATATAAGCTTATGAATCAAGAAATTTACATGTTGTATTGATACAAATGGGGACATTTCAAATTGTTGGATCATTGGAGCATTGTATCAATACATGAGAACCATTTATCGATACATTCAAGCAAAATTGTGAATTTTCTCATATTTTTTGTCCTCAGACACCTTAAACTACATCCTTTGATGCCAAACCTTTGCACTTATCTTTGATATGATCCATAGGCCTCATTTTTATTCTTGATTTGGCACCACAGACACATTCTCCTTAATGGGATAAATGACAATGATACATTGGTTTTATAAGAAAAGCTTTCCTTCCAACAATTTTCTTTAGAATCAATGTTCATTCGTTAATAGGGACAAACATAGATACATGTAATAATCTCCTTTTTACTCTTGATTGGGCACTATAAATAACTTTTCCTCATATGGGTAAATGAAAATGATGCATTGGTTTCATAGGAGAAGCTTTTTTTCCAACCTTTTTCCTTAAAGTCAATGTTTGTTCATTAATAAGGACAAACACAGATACACATAATGATCTCCTTTCTTTTAATAATTGAGCATTGTAAGCATATTCACCTCGTTGGGATAGATGACATTGACACTTTGGCTCCATAAGAAAAGCTTTTCTTTCGACATTTTTTTGGAATCAAAGCTTATCTGTCAATTGGGACAAACACAGATACACAAAATATTAACTTTTTATTCATGATTAGGCACTATAAGCACGTTCTCCTCATTGGGATAAATGACATTGATGCATTGGTTTCATAAGAAAAGCTTTTCTTCTAGCCATTTTCCTTAAAATGGACACACATAATGATCTCCTCTCTTTTCACAATTGGACACCATAAACACATTCTACTCACTGGAATAGATGACATTGATACTTTAGTTTCAAAGGAAAGGCTTTTCTTTCCACCATTTTTTTGGAATCAAAGTTCATCCGTCAGTTGTGACAAACATGGATGCATGTAATAATCTCATGTCTTTTCATGATTGGGCACCATAAACACATTCTCCTCTTTAGGATAAATGACAATGATGCATTCGTTTCTTAAGAAAAGCTTTTCTTCCCACCATTTTCCTTAGAATCAATGTTCATTCTTTAATAGGGACAAACATGGATACACGTAATAATCACTTTTTTATTCTTGATTGGGCACCATAAACACTTTCTCCTCATTGGATAAATGACAATGATGCTTTGGCTTCATAAGAAAAGCTTTTCTTTTCACCATTTTTTTGGAATTAAAGCTCGTTCGTCAGTTGTGACAAACATGGATGGACATAATAATCTCTTTTCTCTTCATGATTAGGCACCATAAACATATTCTCCTTATTGGGATAAATGACAATGATGCATTGGCTTCATAAGAAAAGCTTTTCCTCCAACCATTTTCCTTAGAATTAATGTTTGTTCGTTAATAGGAACAAACATCGATACAAAAAAGTAATCTCCTTCCTTTCATGATTGGGCACCATAAACACATTCTCCTTATTGTGATGAATGACATTGACGTTTTAGTTCATATGAAAAGCTTTTCATTCCACCACTTTTTTAGAATTAAAGTTTCTCCATCAATTGGGGCAACAAGCATACGCATAACTATCTCCTTTCCTTTCTTAACTTGCCACCATAAACACATTCTTTTCACTGGGATAAATGACAATGATGCTTTGGTTTTATAAAAAAAGCTTTTCTTTCTGCCATTTTTGTAAGAATCGAAGTTCATCCATCAATTGTGACAAACATGGATGCACATAATAATCTCCTTTATTTTCATAATTGGCACCATAAACACATTCTGCTCATTGGGATAAAGGACAGTGATACATTGGTTTCACAAGAAAAGCTTTTCTTCCAACCATTTTCCTTAGAATCAATGTTCGTTCGTTGATAGAGACAAACATGGATACATGTAATGATCTCTTTTCTTTTCATGATTGGGCACCATAAACACATTCTTCTCATTATGATAAATGGCAATGATGCTTTGGTTTCACAAGAAAAAGCATTTTTTTCACCATTTTCCTTACAATTGAAGTTCATTCTTCCATTAGGACAAACTTTGATCATGTAATAATCTCCTTTCTTTTCGTGATTGGGCACCACAAGCACATTCTCCTTATTGGGATAAATGACAATGATGCATTGGTTTTATAAGAAAAGTTTTTCTTCCAACCATCTTTCTTAGAATCAATTTGTTTGTTAATGGGGACAAATATGCATACATGTAATATCTCTTTTCTTTCCGATTGGGCACCATAACCACATTCTCCTCATTGGGATAGATGACATTGATACCTTTGTTTCATAGGAAAGGTTTTTCTTTGCACCATTTTATTGGAATCAAAGTTTGTCCGTTAAATGTGACAAACATGGATGAATGCAATAATCTCCTTTTTTTACATGATTGGCACCATAAACACATTCCCTCTTTGGAATAAATGACAATGATGCATTGGTTTCTTAAGAAAAGCTTTTCTACCCACAATTTTTGTTAGAGTTAATGTTCATTCATTAATAGGGACAAACATGATACACATAATAATCTCCCTTTTATTCTTGATAGGGCACCATAAACACATTCTCCTCATTGGGATAAATGACAATGATGCTTTTGTTTCATAGGAAAAGCATTTCTTTCCACTATTTTCCTTAGAATCGAAGTTTATCCTTTAGTTGTTGACAAATTTTGATGCATGTAATAATCTCCTTTCTCTTTATGATTAGGTACCATAAACACATTCTCCTTATTGGGGTAAATGACAATGATGCATTGACTTCATAAGAAAAGCTTTTCCTCCAACCATTTTCCTTAGAATCAATGTTCGTTCGTTAATAGGAACAAACATCGAGATAAGAAATAATCTCCTTTTTTTCATAATTGGGTACCATAGACACATTCTCCTCATTATGATGACTGACATTAATGCTTTAGTTCATATGAAAAGCTTTTCATTCCGCCATTATTTTGGAATTAAAGTTTGTCCATAAATTGGGACAAACAAGCATACACGTAACGATCTCCTTTCCTTTCTTAATTGGCCACCATAAACATATTCTCCGCATTGGGATAAATAACAATAATGCTTTGGTTTCATAAGAAAAGCTTTTCTTTTTGCCATTTTTGTAAGAATTGAAGTTCGTCCATCAATTGTGACAAACATGGATGCATGTAATAATCTCTTTTCTTTTCATAATTAGGCACCATAAACACATTCTCCCTATTGGGATAAAGGACAATGATGCATTGGTTTCACAAGAAAAGCTTTTCTTCCAACCATTTTCCTTAGAATCAATGTTCATTCATTGATGGAGAGAAAAATGGATACTTGTAATGATCTCTTTTCTTTTCATGATTGGTACCATAAACATATTCTTCACATTTCGAAAAATAACAATGATGCTTTGGTTTCACAAGAAAAGCTTTTTTTCCACCATTTTCCTTACAATTAAAGTTCATTCTTCTATTAGGACAAACTTTGATACATGTAATAATCTCCTTTCTTTTCGTGATTGGGCACTATAAACACATTCTCCTCATTGGGATAAATGACAATGATGCATTGGTTTTATAAGAAAAGTTTTTCTTCCAACCATTTTCCTTAGAATCAATGTTTGTTTGTTAATGGGGACAAACATGCATACATGTAATGATCTCCTTTCATTTCCCGATTGGTCACCATAAACACATTCTCCTCATTGGGATAGATGACATTGATACTTCCATTTCATAAAAAAGGCTTTTCTTTCCACCATTTTTTTGGAATCAAAGTTTGTCCGTTAACTGTGATGAACATGGATGCACTTAATAATCTCCTTTTTTTTCATGATTGGGCACCATAAACACATTCCCCTCTTTGGAATAAATGACAATGATGCATTGGTTTCTTAAGAAAAGCTTTTCTACCCTCCATTTTCTTTAGAGTTAATGTTCATTTATTAATAGGGACAAACATGGATACAGACAATAATCTCCCTTTTATTCTTGATTGGGCAGCATAAACACATTCTCTTTATTGGGATAAATGATAATGATGCTTTTGTTTCATAGGAAAAGCTTTTTTTTCCACTATTTTCCTTAGAATCAAAGTTCATCCTTCAGTTGTGATGAGCTTTGATACATGTAATAATCTCCTTTCTCTTCATGATTGGGCACCATAAACATATTCTCCTCATTGGGATAAATGATAATGATGCATTAGCTTCATAAGAAAAGTTTTTCCTGCAACCATTTTCCTTAGAATCAATGTTCATCCATTAATAGGG
>JBBYHL010458147.1:0-12420 GCA_038381835.1 Adansonia madagascariensis | reverse complement strand
TTATTTTGAAAATATTTCCAGCAAAGTTTAGATGGTTGAGGTATATTGAATTGGAAACTGATTGGGTTTTTGCCAACTGCTTTAGGAGCTTTCTACCTACTCTGTTGCTAGGTCCAACTATTAAAACAGTCAAAGTAAATGTGAATTTCAAATAACGCTCATTTAAATTCATCAAGTCTTAAAAAGTCTGGCAGGTTTTCAAGGTCAATTCTGAATGAAATGAAATGATGAGTTTATTTTGTTCCGAATAGTTTTGCATCTATTTCTTTCTTGCACTTGTGGCTTTAAATTCTCTTTATATCTTGCATTTTTGCTTCCTCTCCGTTTCTGAGCAACTTAAAACATGAAAATATTATTTCAGGAGGAATGGCTGCTATGTGGGAAAATTTTGTTGCTCTTTCTATTTTTGCACCTCTCTTCTTTGTTGGCCTGACAATGCACACCGTGCTATGTGAAAGTGGTTCACAAGCAACACCAATCAACTACAAGCCGATCAGTAGCCAGAGCCCTCCTTGCGGTAATAGTGCCCAAGAGAATTGTGTGACTCATAGCCCACCAGTGAATGAACTGCAACGTCCGTGTAATCCCTCAGATCACTGTCGTGGCGGTCAGAGCCTAATGGAAACAGAAAGCATGAGTAAAGCTCAAGTTTCAGAGGCCAGAAAACAAGTTATTGCTCTCCATATTGTTGTGCCTATCTTATTTGCCCTGGTGTTGCCCGCCGTGCTCTGTGAAAGTGGCTTACAAGCAACGTCTGTTAACCTCCTTAGATCATGGTGATGTTAAGAGCCTAACAAGAACAGAATGCTTGAGTAGTTCTCAAGTTTCAGCTGTCAGGTAAGGCAGGAATGTATATCAATAGGAATATAATTTTATTTTAATATATTTTAAATAGGAATATGGGTTTCTTGGACTGCTAGACCACGTTTGATGTTGGACCGGTGCGTTTTGCTATTGGCTGATCTGACTGTCCCACAGACAAATTGCTGGCTGGTGCTATTTCATATGTTTTTGGTATGAACTCAATGTTTAAAATCAATAACTTTAAGATTACTGAACTTACTGTGTTATTTATTTCAAAGTGCTACTTCTCTTGGTCGGTATGTTAAGTTTCTTACCACATATATTAGAAAGAGGCTTGTTTTGTATGCGTAGGTTGGCAGGTGTCTTAACTGAACTGCTACAGCTGTGCTCCATGTATTTATATAACTGAACTGGTAGTCTCTTAAACTTCTACACTTAGGCTCTTCTAATTGAATATGCAGTTCTTCATGTTTAAAATGTTTTAAAACTGATTTCATTTCAAACGCTGGGAATTTTATTTTTCATTTTTTAATGACTTTTTAAGGTTTTCTTTTTTTTTTCTTTGAAAAAAAAGTACATTAAAAACTCTTAAAGATTAAAAAAAAATATATTAAAAGAGTTTAAAATATTACCAATATTGTTGAAAGGAAATCCTAAAATCAATCTTTTGAAATGCCTTTTGGAGTTGAGTTAGAATGCTAATATTACTCCATCTTTTGGGTTAGTCTTGTTTATTGGTTGGGTTCATCCTAATCCAATCAGCAAATATTTTTATTTGTTCAAATCTGAATTAATAAATTTAAAAAGCTTCAACTATTATTTGAAAAGGTTGTGAAATTTTAAATTTTACAGGGGAAGTTAAAAGATTGAAATATACTTTATTTTTCATTAGATTTTATACCATACCCTTCATGGAAATCTAATTTTTTTTACTTGGCGTATGCAATAATTTCTCTTCCAAAAAATATTAAAATTTATTGTTAAAATAAATATAAATATAAAAATTTTATTTATTAATAAATATTTTAAGTTGAATTAGGTTGATATGTAATTAAAAAATGTAAGTAAATGTAAGTTTTGTTGGTCCCATTCGAATCGGATGATTCATCAGGGATAGACCTATTTTGTAAGGGTCTATTTTGGATAAAAAAATAATAGCATATTAAATAATTTCCTTTTTTTTTTTTTTAATAGTAAAGATGCGAGAATAAAACGAATAAAAAATGTTTTGCATGAAAATTCAAATATTTTAATGAAAAGAAAAAAAAAAAAAAACGGGTTGATTTCATTGGAAAATTTAAAAATACACTTTCAAAAAGGCGTTGGACTTGGGACTTTGAATCGTGGCTGTCATATTTATAAGAAAAGTCGTGTCCTTTTGCAGATATGCTGCGGCTGCTCGACAGCGTCCGGATCCGCATGTCTAAGTCTAACGTCACAGAATAATAAAATAATAAAATAATTGACTGCTTTACTTTCGGCGCATATTTGACAATGCCATTTTGTCCAAGCCTACTATTTTCAATTATTTTCTTTCGTGGGTCAGTGGCTTAGACTGGGTAATGGGTATATTGTTTTTTTTTAAAACGTCAGGCCCAACAAGGGCCTGATTCATCTGTGTAAAAAAAAGACTGATATCATCATATGCGTTCAGGATCAATTTTATAATCAAGAATACCAACTGATTTTTAGTCAACAAATATCATAATGATGCCCAATCCAGCCAAATTTACAGCTCAAACAAAATTTATTTTTTCCCATTTCTATATATTTTCAGTAAATATCGATAAAAGTTGAAAAAAAATCATAATCAATAATTCATAGTTAGAATGATATGGAATCAAAAAATGAATTTGTTAATAATTATTAAGTACTTCAAGTTCAATACATAAAGGAAGATACTGAATCCCAGAAAATGGGCTAGAAAGAAAACTGGCCGGTATTGAAAGCTGTAAACGCCAACAAAGCTGTTAACAGCTGCCAAGTGTAGCTTATTTTATTTTATTATTATTATTTTTTTTAACAAAGGATTTGTAGTTTACAGAGAGAGAAAGGGTTGTAAAGGTTGAAATCCGAATTTTAAACTTTTGAATGCCAATTGATTGTATGAATTAAGTGAGTTAAATTTTATGTTTTTGCTGAGAATAAGATATTACCCGATCCCAGGATAGGATGGCTTACAGCAAAGTCCTGGAATTGTGCCAAGCAGATATCTGTGAGGAATTTAATGCACTAAAGGCTAAAGAGGTGCACCTGCACAGTGAAACTCAAGGCTTATTCACCGATGGGCGTTAACAACAAAATCACTGAGAATAGGCAGTGCCTTCATTTAAACTAGTCAGTCCTGATCGACAATTGTACATTCAAGAAGAGAAGAAATGGGATAAGGATTCGCCTTAACATCCTGAAACCATGACAATTCTTCATCTTTACATTTTAATCAGATTACCTTTATTAATGGCATAAAAGCATAAATGGTTGGAATCAACCCTAAAGGGAAAGCTTCTGGATAACATAAAAGTGGTATAAAAGAAAACAAAAAGGGTATACTTCTAAGGTAGCTGCTAGGCCATTAATGCGAATTTCAATTGAACTGCATGCTCAAGAATCGACCGCTACATTTCAAGCATGGTCAGAGAGGTACCAGGAAATTACATGGAAACAGCAAGCTCTGCTGCAGAGAAACCTGTGTTAATTGTTGCCATTGTAATGATAAAGGAGAAGATTGGACTTATGATGGCTTTATCTGCAGCAATCAAGGCAAGCAAATGAAAAAAAATGAAATTAAAACCTGCAAGGGGAGTTAAAAGTGGGGCAAGAAAGGCCAACAATCTAGCATTTAATATCTAAAATCATAAAATGTTAACAAAAAAAATTTGAAGCAAAAAAAAAAAAAAAAAAAAAAGAAACAGTATCATTATGTCCCTGGGTTGTCGCATCCCCAAGGAATGTTTAATGTGCAGTGAGCAGGATGAGACAAGGGACCATGTGTTCTTCATTGCAGATATTCAAAGCACACATGGAGGAAGATTATTTTAGCCTGCAATGTTACTAAATAAGTAGGCACATGGCAAGAAGAGGTAGCCTGGGCAGCAAGACTAAATGGGAGGAAGCTACTCTCGGTTATACTAAGACTGGTTTGGAATGCGCATAACTGCTACGTGTGGTAAGAGAGAAATCGCAGGACTTCATAGTACCCAAGGAAGACACAAGCAAGACCTCATCTGTTTGATAGCCAACACAGTGTGAGACAGACTACTTGAATACAACAAAATAGAAACTAACCCTAGCAATAAGCGATTACTGAATACTTGGATAAGTAAATGTATACAATACACGGTAAGTAGCCCAGTAAATATTCAGTTGTACATTAGCAACAGTATTCTGCTCTTTGGATAAATAAAAAATTTACTTATCCAACAAAAAGAAAACATCATATGTATATGTCTTAGAGAGAGAGAGAGAGAGAGATAGAGATTGTGACCAAAATCAAGACTTCATGGAATTTTCAAATGAGAACCTGGAAGAATCATTTAAATCAGGAGAACATATGCAAGTTTAAAAGTTATGGAGATTCTTCAATACTAAAACTAATAGATATCAGAAGCTACTATTCCAGTGAGTTGAAAAGACAATGCTACAAAAATAGAAAATTAACAGTGTAACTGCAACGCTAAAGAGTGTTTTGCTAATTGCATCACTTCTATCTTACCGTATCTGGAAGAAAGGTGTCATTCAATTCTTTAACAGTGAACAAAGCTTTCGTTATACATTTTTTGTTGTTATGGGAACATGAGGCACAAGCGGTTACTTCTCATAGCACCGGTTAACAACCGCTTGATAATCGTTTTTAGTTCCCATTGATGATAACTTCAGTTTTTTCTTTTTGGGCAATATGATAACATTAGTTTAGCTGTACAGATAACCAAAATCAAAGAATTATAAACCAACTTATCAGACAATCATGAATAATCGATGATCAGTATCATCTGTGACAGACTTCCTCATCATAATAAACATCAAGAAGTCCTGAAACTTTCAAGAATTTTAAAGGTTTGATACTTACTAGACAGGAAAGGAATGGAGGACGTCAATTTTAGTTTGCTTTCTAATACGGTACCTCTACACACACAAAAGGATAATGATACCTGTTGATACAAGGACCGCTGGACTATACCTACTATAAGGCATTGTGCGCTTTAGAGGTTCGCAAACCCTCCTCATTGTTTTATATTTTGATAAAAAAAAAAAGCACCTTGATAGAAAAAAGGTGACATTTATTTTATAAGTCACAATCAAAATTCTTGATTAGTTGTTGTAGGATCGTTGTCTCCCTAAAGTCGATGCCAGATTATTGTCCCCCTAAACACTAGGCATGACTACAAATAGATTTTGAAATACAGCAATATTGCATACATTATTAAAATGAAAGCTAATAGACGTGATTGAAGCACCAAAAAAACCGAGTTTTTGCTACTGTAATCAATTCTAGCCTGTCTCTCTGCAAGTACTCAAAGCAAGCAAAGGTTTCAACTTTCAAGTCTGGGATTGAAGACCAATACCCCCAGTGGACTAAAGTCATCCAGCACAAAAACCACCACGATAGCTTAAACCATTTCAAAGACCAAAGGAAGTTAGGCAGCCATGTCAAAATTTTCAATAGGTAAAGTTCACTATCGAAAATTCCTAGTAAACCAATTTTTACGAGTTGCAGGTCAAAATTTTCAATAGGTAGAAACCTTTTGAAAGAAAAACAAGGAAAAAAGAAAGTTAGTGTACTATATTACAGGTATTTAAGGCCGACAAAGAAACACTAGGACAAATTTTCAATAGGTAGAAACCTTTTTAAAGAAAAACAAGGAAAAAAGAAAGAAAGTGTACTATATTACAAGTATTTAAGGCCGACAAAGAAACACTAGGACAAAAGCACCGATAACTCTCTCCTGGGCTAAATAACTAACACTCAATTCCTACCGGTCATAGTTATGTGTACTTCGTGGAAAATCTTTCTAAAAGGAAATGTCAGATCCGGTCATCTAAAGGAAAATAACAGCCACGAGTCTCAGGTTCAGAACTTCTTGCCGATCGATTTTTTTTTACCAACAATATTTCACTTTTTTTAATTGTAGTTTAAGTTGCCCAATTATTTTTATTAGTATTTTTTATTCTCAATTAATGAAAAATAATTTTAAAATATTTTTTCACGTGCTTTTTCTTTCTTTATTAATAATTATTTATTACAATAATAGTAGATAACATATTTTTAATTTATTAGCTCATTTTATACTTATTCCAAAATTTTTCCTCCTCATTACACGTTTTGCAAGAAAATAACATTTTATTTTTTTATTAATAATTATTAATGATAATGAAAATAAATAATAAATATTTTTCATTTATTAATTAATTTTGTAGCTCTTCAAAAATTTTCATACAAAATACTATTTGAATCAGCATTTGATTAAAAAAATAATATTAATTGAAATTTAAATTCGCTAAATATCTAAATCTATTAAATTATTTTTTAAAAAATAAAAATATAAAATTGGTAATAATTAAATAAATAAGTGCATATCTAATGGTATAGGATATTCAAATCCGCTATCTATATAAATAAATGGGATTCAGATATATAATGGATCTAAACATTAAACACTATCTGAACTAAAGTCAAAGCAAATTCAGATAATAAATATCTAAAAATTTATATTCAAATCCACTTTTCGAATATGTTATAAATAGTAAATAAAATATTTAAACATGTAATATTTGAATATATAAAGATAGATAAGATAATATTGGCTATCAAATTTTTTACTATTTATTATTATATTAGTCAAAAAGTACAAAACTTCTTTATATCCTTATTAACAATTATTTGTTATAATGACATTAGATTATAAATATATTAATGTGAATATAATTTACCAATCAAATGAAAAAAAGGGTTAGGGATTCTTTTAATATATAAGTATAGATTATCCAATTAAAATTAATAATTATATAAAAATTTATTATTTATAAATATAAACTTTAAATAACTTTTTATTAATCTTACATAGTATTAAATATTAATTGATTATTTAAAAAATAAATGATATTTTTTAATAAATAAACATAAAATAATTACGTCAACATATGCGAAAGGATCGAATTATATTATATTATTATTATTATGACATTATTATGTCATTGTCATATAGGTTGCAAAGCCATATGGGGCTGTTGTACCCTTTTCCTCTGTATTCCCTTCCTCCTCTTTTTATTTCTTCTCCTTCTCCTTCCCTCTCCAATATCTCAAATCTTCAACGCAAGAAAATATCATTGTTGTCAGGGAAATGGCTATAACTACTACAATTAAGGTTTTTTTCCTTGTTGTTTTGATGTTGTCGGGGGCAATCTGCCCTAGGAGTTTACAAGAAAAATCCACTGGCTACCATCCGTTTCGTATCCCAACCCCTCATTGTGGAAGTAGAGACCCAAAGAATTGTCTTCCCCAAAAACCGCCTACTAACACTTACAAAAGGCCATGTAATCCCAAAGATCGGTGCGGTGGACCTCGCGTTTGAAACAGGAAATGAAAGGGAAGATCTTTGCGGACACTCTGTTTCAAGACTTTTTCTTTCTTTGTGATGTTTCGATTTTATTTAATGTATAATTTATTACTCGTAAGTCAATAGTTTGTTGGTTTAGCCCTGTTCTTGTTGTGTGTTGAAATTTCTTATTACTAACAAAATAAAAATCGGCATTACTTCCGTTGTTTCACTCCCTTAAAGTCTATGCTGTTATTATAACTTGCAAAGTCTATATACAGATTAATTGATGTATAAGGATTTTTTGTTTTTGAATGATTGAAGTTTCATTATCAATAAAGATCGGAAATGATCTGCAAACTAGAAACAGCAGAAACAAGAAAAAAAAAAAAGAACTAGAGGGGAAAAGACATGGAGAACCCAACAAGTAGGAAAGAAGGTTATCAGTTGGGTTTCATTTCATCTATGAAACTCAGCTCTTTTAGAGATGTTTCATTATTAGTTTAAATATCTACAATAATTGCTAGATCATCCATGGGAATTCTTATAACTGAAGCAGTTGAGCAAAATATTAGGGGCAAGCTGAGAGTCTTTCCAAATTTCCTGCAATTTTTTTTTCCTTTCCCAAATGGAATAGACATAAAAACACCATGAATCCATTCATGAAATCAAGCCTGAAAGAGATTTGCCTTTCAGGGTATCCTTTGCCCATTGGAATTCTGCCAGCTAAATCTTAAAAACTTTTCTGCCCACAGCTGACTCTCGACGCTACCTGGTAGAAGTTGCATGTCGAGGTTTGTTTTTGGCAATGAATTGCGCTTGACAAGCCCGAGATGTAGTTGGAATAACAGGCGCTTGCTTCACTACCAGACAGAATTTGCACAGGTGGCAAAGTAATTTTCGACAGCTTCAATCATTTTCTTTATCCAACAGCACACGACTTCTTTTCTTCTTGTGAAAATATCCAAAATCTTCCATCAATTTCATTAGCGTATAAGTAGATGAATGAATTGTATACGATTTGATGCTAGATTCCTTCCATCAGTATATTAAATTTTAACATCATATTTTAATTATTTTTTATATAATATAATTATATTGATTAACTTAAAATAAATTAATAAACTTACAAGAAATTTCATCCAATCGAATATATGATGAGGTAATATATATATATATATATATAAGAAACGTTGATTGCCTTGACGTATAAGATAAAAAGAACTCTAAAGTACGATTCTAAGAGTAAGAATTGAACCGCCTTTCTAATTAGAAAGAACAGGGCTTTCAATAGGGTGATTCTAAAATAATGGAGGCTTGGTTTGATCAAGCCACTGCGTATTGAAAATAGACTATATTACTTGCTCTTGGTAATTATATTAAAACGTAAAATTGATTAAAGATCACAAGACATTCTGAATAAAAACAAAAATTCTTTCTTTATTTATTTATTATTTTAAAATTTAAACTTTTAATTTAAAATTAAAAAAATTCAATTACCATTAAATTTTATACGTTTCCTCTTCTTTTTTACGTGCTTACATAGGCTCCTCACATTCAAATGGAATTTAAATACTTTATATATATATATATATATATATATATATATTAAGACAGTTAAGTGGAAGGCCCCACCAAAGGTCTCGTCTAGAGAGTTCAAAGAAATAGTCAAACACTGATCTCAACTAAAGTACAAGTGTTTTTTGTTTTCTTTTGTATTCTCTTTCTTATTCCATTTTTTCGTTCCCTTTTATGTCTGTCTCCCGCTTCTTGTTGCGTAAGTTTTATGTTCATCATGTGAACAAACTTTACAAATCAATAAAATGAGATTTTGCACAAAGTAAGTGTAGAAGAAAATTAAAGTACCCCGTAAAAATTAATGCAGTGACAAGTGGTGGCAATGAAGGTATAATTCAAGATGGTGAAAATTATGGTCACCGTAAAAATTTAAAGAGAAAATTACAAAATGATTCTTAAAACCCAAAAGCTGTGAGACTGTAAAAAAAAAAAAAAAATCGAATGAAGTTCTTAGATCTTATTTATAAATTCAACCAAGAAAATTACGAAAGAGAGAGTGAGGAATTATCAGAAGTCCGTATGGCACCCAAGTAAATTCACCCAAGGAATTATCATGAAAAATTTTAACTTTTTTGATTAAGATTATGATTTAGTAATTCAAACCAAAAGATAAAAGAAAATTGCAATTTGAAAGTTAACTCTTGAGAAAATGACTTTATCTTTTTTTACATCTTTAATATTTTATTATTCTAAATATTTTTTTTTACATTTTAAATTTTGAAAATATTTTTTTACAGTAAATATTAGGTATTTAAAAATTTTTATATCATTTGTTTTCAAACTTTTATGATATAATTTTTTTTTTCTAATTTAAACTTTTTCTAACGACATTTTAAACTAGACCTTCGTAGTATATGAATAATTTGCCAAATTGGTCTCGCACATCATCGAGGTTTTCACTTAATCATAAGCCCAGTTAGCAAATTGCTGAAGGCCCAGAAAAGTCGGTTTCGAGGATAAAACTTGTAAGGTTTCGAAGTTGGTAGTGGGCCTTCGGCTCCGATGTCTATTTATCATTACTTCTTTTGTTCACAAAACCATTAAAATAAGATGACCACTTCGCAACCTGGACGGCTGGTCCTGACCAATACTTGCTTCGCTTTGGGGCTTCCTTAAAACGTAAATGTGAATTAAAATTTATATAAATTAAATTATTAATATATTATTAATATTGATATAAATAAAAAATATTTTAAATATAATTATTATATAAATATATGAATCGCGAAATTTATTAAAATGTCTCAATTCTCATGTAAACAAATTGTAAGACAAAATCTAAAATTATTTAACACTAATTAATACTTCATATATATCAACATAAATTCAGAACAGAACCAATATTATAGCGTAGACAGGACAAAGCGTGCTTCGACTTTCGAGCTTTAGACAGTGTATGAATGTCACCGAACCTAAAAATAGAAAATTCGACATAAAATATACAAGTGAACCTATCTAAAACACACTTAGAAGCTGTCTTAATTTATTAGATTAAATTAGACAGTGCATCTTTTGTCGTTAATAATGAATCCAAGTAAGGAATGTGTAATTAATTTCGGTGATATGCCTTCACCATGAACTAACTTAACGATATTCGATCCACCACTATTTTTTTAATGCACGTGCATGGCACCAAAAGCCAATCAGCAATTTATTAAAAATTAATGCAAATATCTTAATTTGTGCTCAAAGTTGGTAGAGTGATAGATATAAATAAATCTCATAATTTTAAATACGAAGAATTAAATAATAAAAAATATAATATAAAAATAAATAAAATACAATACAATATAAAAACATAGTTCAAATAAGATATTTTTTTCTTTTTTAATACATGAATCCCACCTAAATGTTTAATATCTCAAAAAGATGATGGAAAATATGGAATATATATATATATATATATATATATAAATTGATGCTTTATGAGGGTTTGAGTAGAATCAATTGGCTTTTCAAAGATGGCTTGGCCGAATTAACTTAATGTTTTAGATTTATATCCTTTTTTAATACATATGGGATAAGAGGTGGCATAAATATATGTATTCCTTTTTTTTTTTTTTTTTGGGAATATTGATTGTAGAGATACTAACAATTAACTGTTTATGCTTCAAAGTGATTGCTGAAGCGATTATAATACCAAAAAAGAATTGAAATAATAGTTCTAATTAACTACATGAAATTAAATATCTGACTTTTACTATGATAATTAAGAAACAAAAATCCATTTCTCACTTAATTGCATTTACATTGACTAACTAATTTCAAATCAATGAAACACCACTTCCTTTAAATCTCACTCCGTCTTCAACCAATCATTGATTAATCCAAGATACATAGATTTAGCCATTGTTGAGCTGGTGAAAATGAAAAAAAAAAGGAGTTCAGTTTTTGACGGAGTGACCAATTCCCGGACTGTGACCCGGTGCTGTGGGCCGAAAATCATCAATATTTTCCACCTTGCTGCTGCTGCTGCTTCGGTCTTGGCCTGAACCAATGCTATGATAATTTCCATTCTTTGGCATCTTCAAAGTGTTCTGATCTCGTTGCCGCCTTGCCCTTATGCAATATTTCTTGCATGCCTTACTCTTCAAATGCCTGCCTTCAACATTATACACAAATATTTCTTGACATAATAGTATCAAAACAAGGAGAAAGCAAGCAGTTTTGAGCCTAAAACTAAAACTTACCATTATGCAAAAGGATCGTATATAAGGACTGAGGGAACTGAAACAAGAAAACCCTACCCTTAGAGATCATATAATATGACTAAATGTTTAAGGGACTGTGGTATTTAAAGCCTTTAGCCGGGCAAGTTGTAGTATTTTGAAGATTTCGAGGGACATAAGCATTAAGCATGTAAGAGCCTCCACACCAGTTGGAGGATACAATCACGATGATAAAAAAAAACAAAAGAAAAAGTACATTGGACGGCTTATATATTATAATGTTTAAACCCAACCTCTCAAGAACAGGAAAAGTTAACACACATCTTAGCTACGGCATGTTCTCCATATTCCTCTTGCCTCCTTATGCTCCAATGGGTTCAGCTATTTGTCCCTCGGAAAATTAAAAAGAAATCAATCCAAGTACAAGAAGAAATAGTTCGTTTAATTTATAAAGTGCCAACCATTAAATTAACTATTAACTATATGGTTCATGGTATATAGCCCTAGAAGGACATCTACTTATCGTTTTGCTCAACGTATTGAACAAATACAACATATTTTAATTGTAGAATGTTTTCTTTAAAACCAAATTAACTATATACTATTCAAGTAAAGCTAATTTCGTTTTGTCAAGCACTTCTGCAATTAAAATTACCTAAAGAAATGTAAAAGTAACGAATAATATAAATTTAGAAAAATTTAAACAATCTAGATCGATACATAGATTATCTCAAACTTAGGACAAAACTTTTGTAATAAAAAATGACTTGATTTGATTTGGATTTGGATTACTATACGAATAATAAAATTATTTATTTAACTTTAATTATAAAATA
>JBBYHL010458106.1:9422-28777 GCA_038381835.1 Adansonia madagascariensis | reverse complement strand
ATAGCTCAGCTCTTGAACAAATACAATGTTTATAAAATTTATTTGCTAAGTTACATATATTTTACAAAAAGAAAAGAAAAATTCATAATATCAATTTTGTTATGTTTACAAAACTCTTTTCACTTAGTTAAATAATTTATTAAGATAAGATAATAAAACATTGTATTATGATTTTTATTCATTAGAATTGGCACACACCATTAAGTAGGTGGAAGAGAAAAACAAATTTGTTAATGTTAGTTATATTAGCTTTAATTTGATCTTGGTTTTGATATAATAAAAAACTTAAGCTTAATTAGCTTTAAAATAAAATCTTCAATTTAGTATTTTTCTTTAAATCATTTTAAAAATAATTTAAGAATACTAAAATACTTTGGACTCTTTAGCTTTCTCAAAAATACATGATCCTAACCATATACTTATGTTTAAAATGATTTTGAGACAAAGTTAACATCATTTTAGAAAGCAAAAATATATATATATATATATATATTTTTTGTAAAATTATGAGGCTAGTATAGATCCTAGCATCAATACTTTACAAATAGTAGCTAAATACACTTTGTAGGGTAAAAGCGCATTGATCCCAATATCGATATTTGACCTCTTACTATCAAATTTTAGAAAAGTATAAAGGGAAATATCGACCATAGTATCAATACTTCTACAAGGGATTGATACTACAAAACACGATTTTTAAGCTTTCAAAAACACTTTTCCGTCCCAATCAACTCCAAACTGTCATAAATCATTTTTAAGCTATAATTGGGTGTCTCCAACACTTATACGAGTAAAAATCATTATTTATCAAGAGAGAAAAAATAAAGCCATATTCTTCATGTCCCATAAACTTTCAAGAAGTTTTTCATTGTTCTAGTTATATTCCTTTTTTATTCTACCATTGTTTACTCTCTCTTTGTTGAGCTTAAATTTCAAAAAATGCCTTACCTTTTAGAGATTCTCTTTATTTACACAAATACCTTTTTAAAAGAGAGATTTTACTACTAAAGCCTTAAAATGTAAAAAGGTTATATATTCACCTTGAAAAGATGGAAGGAAAAGGTTGTTATGTAAACCTACATAAAAGATAGGGATTTTGAAGGTTATATAACCTTGTCCTTAAAAGTTAGTAATTCAAGTTAGAGAATTAGGAACTCTCTTGGCAAATGAGGCTAAGAGAGATGAAATACACATGAGGCCAACCCTCCATGAATCACTTATGTTTGATTCTCTATCCCTACTTTTTTTTTATTTTCTTTAATTGCTTATTTACATGTTATTTTGAGTATATTGTTTAAATTTCTCAATATCATTATTTTTTCTTTAATTCTAAAGTTTATAATGAGAAATTAATTCATTCTTATTGATTTATTCACCACAAGAGTTAACAATTAGTATTAAAACTTTGGTCTCTTTTGTAGGTTTAAAAACCTTAGGTGTAGATCCTTTTCAAAATTCAAAGAAGATGCAAATTGGAAAGAATGTCTAAGGCCTTAAAGTTTAAAAATCATGAGTTTTAGGCTTGGAAATTAAGGATGAGGTTTTTTATGATAGCTAATGACATGGGAGCTTGAAATGTGATAAAGAATAGTATTAGATCATATTTCAATGATGAAAAATTCATGAAGAGACAACAAGATAATGCAAGCCTTGAGTTTTATATATAAAGCTCTAGATGATCAAAACCTCAACTTGGTCTTCTTTGTGATACCTCAAAGGAAATATGGGAAAATTTAGTGGAATACTATTGTACAAGAAGAAAGACTAAAAAAATGAAGAAAAACCCTTTTGAAAGTTAATGTTGGACAAGTAACAAGGAAAATAATGAAAGGGAGTACAAACCATTCTTCAAACCAAAATCCAACATATCTCATGGCTCTTAAAGAATCCAAAGTAAATTCTTTAACTTGTAATTCAAACTCATATTCTTTAGATAAGTTGCAAAAGGCTTGTAATAGTTAGCCATGGAATTTAAGAAAATGTGTTTAAGGTACAAGAATATGTTTTCAAAATTAAAAGTTGAAAATAAATTTTATTAAAAACGAAAAGACAACTAGAAAAGCAAAATGAAAAATTTAAAATAAATTTAAAGCTTGTCAAAAGATAAATGAAATTTTAGAAAAAGAAAATTTTGAATTAAAAATGAAACTTGAAAGCTTAAAAAGGGGAAAACAATTTGTTTTTGAAAAACCTTTACTCTTGAAAATGAACAAATATAGTTTTTTTAACTATTATGTCATAGTCACTATACATTTTGGTCTCATGAAAAGAAGGTTTCCTCCTAGAATTTGATAAGTATGGATTCCAAAAGGAACAAGAGATTTTACGACTCACTCTCAAGGACTCAAAGCAATTTGGATACCAAAATCCAAATTATTGTCTCTTGTAGGTGTTGAAGTAAGAAAGAACAAAGCACTTTGACTGATAGCTCTAGATGCACAAAATGAAAAATAGATAACCTCTAAGACTTAAGCTTATTGAAGGTGTATTGTGGTCACCTATTCATGTTTAATTTTTTGATGTTTAATAATTTGATCTTCATATGTATATCTTGATTTTGTGAAACCTAATTGAATGGTCTTTTTTTGTTTCATTTGTTTTTTAATTCAAAGTATTTTATTGATTACATAATTTTAATTTATTATTTTTGCTATTGAAAGCATAAACTTTCCTTCAAGCTCACTTAATGCGTTTTGATTATACAAAATTGATTTGATGTGATAAATGTCTTGGCTTTCATAATTTTGAATGAAGTAATTGAGTGCTAAAATATAATATATATTTATGGTTTGTGAAATTGATATAATGTTTAATTCTTATAATATTCTTACATTTAAAATGCACGAGCTCATTTGAATATTATTGCACTGTTGATATTGAGTGCTTAGTGATAATACATTTCAATGATCAGTGAAAATGGTTTTTACTTATAAATTGGATAAATCTTATTAAAATAAATTTATTTTACATAAAAATTGATTTGATTTGATATATTTCAATGTTCTTTTAACTTATCATCAAATGAGTATATTTTTAATGAAATTAAAATTTTTACTTATAAATTGGATAGATATTATTAAAAAATGAAAAATTTATAATGGCCATTTAAAATTATAGTGAATACTAATGATTATTTTTGTCAGTTCAAATGATTATCAATATTTGTGTTCATATATAATAGATTATTTGTACTATCAAAAAATATATATTGTAGATATATTTTCTCATTTTTTTTAGAAATCTTATTTTATCATTAATTGTTCATAATATTTTTTCCTTTTCCCTTTTTCTTTCTTTTTTCACCAACAAAGATAAAGGCATGATTTGTCAACATGTAAGCTAGATCATGGCCAATATTTATGTGTTTGAATTACAATTATCTATGATTCTATTTAATATTTAGGATTTCCCATCATTGATAGATCTTAATGTTATTTTTTAAAGTTACCAAAGCAAATAAAAAGAAAAAATAACATTTTCATGTAAATGATATGATATTCATTTGCTATAAATTGCATTAAACTTTTCTTTGCTTGCAACGGTCAAGCCTTTTGCTTAACCAATCTTGCCTTAGTTTAGTAGGAATAAGAAAATATGAAAGTGATTCTTATTATGCAACCTAAAACTCGCTTAATTCTACAATAATTTACGACAATTTGATGTAATAAAAACGCTCGCCACTACATTACATCTTTAGGTAGCCTATTTTTACTAGACACTCCTAACAATTTGCTTTTTTGTGTTGTAGTTATGTATTTTCATGCATTATGATCGTGTTAAAGGTATTATATATTTAATATAAATTTTGAAATATTAATAATTCATACTTTATATACTTTAACATCTTCCTGTAACAATGTTATGTTCGTATTATTTTTTATCGTATTTTATATTGTGTTTTAATTTTTTTTCTTGTACTTGTGCAATTGTATCATGTATAAAGTTGCCAAGGCCATGGCTACATCTATATTTCATTATTCTTACAAATATCAATTAAGAAGTATATGTTTGGTACAAAGGAGGCTATATCCTGGGATAGAAAAGTAGTTGTAGATACTAGGATTTGAACTTCAGCCGTACTACATGTAATCTTTTAAAGATAACTGAATTAAGTTTTTTTATTTTTAAACTTGGATATGACTACATTTTACTATATTTGTTAAGATTAATTAAGTAAATTATTATATTAATATTTTATAAAATATATTTAAAGTAATCCCCAATTGGTTTTCCAATTTGGTTAAATTGGTAATAAATGTGAAATTGAAGCCCATGGTTAACTATCATGGCTCTATTTGTTATTGCAGCTTCAATCAAGTGAGCAAAAGGCGTTAAATTGTAATTTGGTAATGTTTTCAGCTTTAGTAAATCAATCTTGATAAATTATATAGTGCAAAATCTTATGTGAAAAATATTTTTTTGGTATTTTTTGTCTTAAGTCTCAAAATTAAAACTTCAAAAGCTTAAGGATATATTTGGAGAAAAAAAAGTCTACTTATTTGTTTAATGTAAAAAGTTTTCTATCATTATATATATAAATGGTTTTCATGATTGACATGATATAAATATCTGATCGATTCAAAATTTTGTGTGCATAAGGAGTGCGATTATATTGTTAAATCTAACGATTGATTTAAAACTAATTATTTTTATACCAATATCAGTATAGTTTAAAACTAATTAATTTTACAACGATATTAATATAAATGGATCCCTCCTCCTCGTGTTTGTATGTATATGCTACCTTTTAGAGTTTTATGTAGAAAACCAAAATGTAGTTAGATCTCATACCCTTTGAAGGGTTTTCTTTAGACTCTTAAAAACTATCAATCTTTACATTATCCCAATCATTTGCTCAATAGTTTGCAGCAATCATTCAATTTCCAACTAGTGATGGAGCATTTTTAAGATGTGGTTAGATTTTGCTTACCTCAAACAAAAGGCTACTTACCCATATGCAAACATGATTCACATGAATGATTCTCATGAGTGGTGCAAAATGCTATGGAATCGGGTTTCCTTAAAGTGGTTTGTGTGACATATTTGGCTTGTTTGGTAAGATAGCTCAAGATATGTTGGATACAATCATCTATTACTTGAACTGTTGCTACTCTCCCTTTATTAAAGTACTTGATAATGTACCCTTAAGAAGTCAAGAAATATCTTTTTCACTAGCAAGTGAGGCTTTCTTTTTAAGGGGCGCAACATCACAACAGAATGATGGCCAATAGATCTTATTCCTAAACTATGAGCACTAGGTTGATAAAAAGTTTAATATTTGTTGGTAAATTGGATAAGGTTATAATTTCTTGATTATAGGTCAAAATGTAATTTGAATTTTATTACTGTTGTTGATTTTAATAGTATTTAGTCAATCTTGTGGTTATTACTTCTAATTGCTCTCTAACCAATTAGATTGGTTAGGTAGACCTTAATGAACTTGAAAAAAAGAATTTTGTGTTTAGACATGAATTGAATATCATAGGTTCCAAATTCATTTTTATGATGAATTGGTTTGCATGCGAGATAGGAATATACTTATATATCATGTGTAAACATTTTGGACTCTAAACTTATGAGTTCTTCTTTAATTCAATTATCCTAGGAATATAGTGAATTTGTTAATAGGATATTTTTATAAGACTGTTATAAGATACTTATAATTAAATTAGAACTCTAGATTATCATTTTAATGTCATTTGTCAAGTTACGGGAGTAGAAAAGATTTAAAAGAAGTGTTAAGGGAAATTGTAATCTTAAACTTTTCTTATTGATTAATTAAACCTAATTTTTTTGTTAGTTACTTTTAGTTTACAACTTTTAATTATTTATTTAGATAAGATTAAATTCTTTTAGTTATAATAGTTAGCAATTTTAATACAATTTCTTGTGGAATCGATTCTCTACTTTCATTATACTACTTTTTTGCAATAAGTACACTTACATGGTAAATTCGACAACATCATCCATGAAAAAAAGACCTTTTTCTCGCTCATAATGAGAGGACAAAGATCCTTATTGACTTAATCTCACACATTAGAGTCTAAATTGGTGCGAGTTCTTTGACAAGTCTAAGGTCTTATTTAGCATTGCTTTTGAGTACCCAAAAGTTGCATTGCAATCAAAAGCAATGCTAAATGGTTGACTTTTAAGATAAAGTTAGTAAAAACCTGATTTATGAAACCATGCTTTTGTTCCAAACTCAAAAGCTTCAATGTCAATACTCTTGAGTTTAGTTTGCCAACTTTTATAGGTTAAACGACTATATACTTTTTCTTTTTTTAATGACAAAATTAACCATTTTATTCAATTTTAGAAACATATAGCATTGTAATTTTTTAGTATATTGAGTAATATTGAGAAAATAATTACTTGTTTTTAGGTTAAATAATTTTTTAATAGAAAATAAGAATTTTTATAATTTTTTCAATAATTTCTTTACTAGTAATTTATATTTTAAAATTGTTAATAATAGATTTCTTAAAATAATTTCATTCCTCACCTTTTAGCATTATATCCATTTTAGATATTTTAACTTTTCATGTTATTTTTTGTATTTTAATTTTTCATATCAATTTTTCACCATAATTTCGAACACTCCAAAATCTCAAATCATAATTTTAACAGCAGTTTTTTACAACATTCTTTAGTCACATTTTTCTCAAATCAAACTTTTTTTTTTTTTAAAGTTCATGCTTTTTAATTACAAAATTAATACTAAACTTAGATCTAATTTAATGTTATGGTCATAGTTGAAAACAAATTGGGGCAATTATAAAAGTAGGAATTAAGTCTAAATTTTAAAACCTTTATTTTTAAGTCAATTGAAAAACTTACTTAAATTTAACTATAATACTAAATAAAACTTTGATAAGATACTATCCATAATCAATTTGAAACTAGGGCTGCAATCGAGCTGAGCTGAGCCTAAATAGTGAGAAGCTTGAGCTTGAGCTTGATTTGAAATTTGTGGCTCAAAATTTGGTTCAAACTCGATCAAGTATCATTTTCTAAGCTCAAGATCAGCTCGAGATAGAATCAAAATATTCAACTTGATTAGGCTTGATTATTTGAGTTTGAATTAAGCTTTTTTGAATTAAATTTAATAAATAATAAAATTTTTTCAAGATGATATAATGATAAAAAAATTTATAGAACAACTGAATCTAATTTTTTCATAACACGATTAAGAAACTCAAATTTTCAAAATCATGTTTTTATTTTTGTTTCTAGTTAAAAGAGAAAAAATCAAATAAAATAAAACCTCAATGCTCCAAAGAGATCCATAAATCTCTCCCAAATTGTGGCTTTTCCCTGACAAAAATAAGTTATAGCGTTATTAAGTATATATAATACAGGTAAAATAGTAAATTAATAATAAAAAAATAAACAAATTATAAATAATAAAGTTCGATTAGGTTCATGAGCTATTCGAATCTTACTACAAGAAAATTAATTTTTATCGACACTTTTTTTTGAGGGTTTATAAAAGTGCAGGGTTTTCTCATTTTGCATTTTATTTTTCCTAGCCCAAATAAAGTTCTCTTAATAGTCCAACTTTCAAAGAAACATTGAGCCCATATTAAAAAAAAAAACCTTTTGATTTGAAAATAAACCCAAAACAGACTTAAGCCCATATTAATTTGCTCTTGGTCTTGCTATCGCTGAATACTTCTCATCTACAAGAATCCCAAATTATTCGCCCATATTAAAGCTAAGCTAGGGTTTGGAATTTGGACTATGGAGAGAAAGATGAAGAATAAAAAATGGATCACTTCTATCAGCTTTTTTTTCTTCATATATTTAGTCTTTACACATCAATAGAAAGGTTTTTATTTATTTCCAGCTATGATTTTAAAGAGGGAAAAAAACAAAATTAAGTAAATCAGTGTTTAAATAGCATAATCACCATGCAAAGAAGATTTCCACATATGCCAGGCATGGACATCAATTCAACTTCCACACCAAGAGGCAACAGGCAAGTAACAATTATGCTTTTTAACTTTTAGACTTGTTTGCTTTGCTCAATGATGCTAAATGTAGAATATTAAGAGACTGGCGAAGTACTTTATTCACTACCCTAGGGTCATATGTAGAATTTCAAGTCAAAATTATTAGACAACCTTCATCCAAGGTCTTTGGGAGCTAACATAATGTTAAATGCTAGATATAAGATAGATCATTTGAAATGCTAATATAGCATGTCGCAACATGGTCGGAATATGAATCTTGACTAGCCCAACTTAAAATGCAAGTGTACCCCTCATTCTTATATACATTTATATATTATTATTTTTTTTCTAGGGATTATATTATTATTATTTTCTTATTTTTTGTGTTTGGGACTAGGTTGTTGAGATAAATTGCTTACTTAATTTAACCTTACATAGTCATTATAAAACCCTAAAAAAACCAACTACTAGGTCGTGCTTATACTGGAGATCATATGAAACAGTTTGGGAGTTAGTTACAATCATGAGTAAGGATCGATCCTTCTCATGATGCCTAATAATCGGTACCTTATTAACCACATGTTAACTTTAGGTTTGATCTTTATTCTGTTTCAATACCTTGTATTTAATTATAATTTTCATATTTCAAAATTTCTTAAATCCCGAATTTATTATTCCATTTGAGAAAATCGGGTTTTTAATATTTTTAAAAATAAAAAAGTTCTTACACACCTTGTTGAAGGACTGGAGGAATACGAAAATTTTTATTATTCTCTTTTGCACCCATCGAAAAACTGGAGGAATATGAAAGGTTTTAAAAAAATTAAAATATCTTTCGCAGCCTATTGGAGGGCCAAAGGAATATGAAAGGTTTTATGAAATTCATAAAATCTCGATTTTCTTGTTTTTAAAAAGATATCTCGTTATTAAAATAATTTGCGAAACCCTTTCCACATTCTAGGAGACATTTCACGTATTACTTTAATTCAAAGACATTGCCTTATTTTTTAAAAATTCTAATTTTATCAAAAATAAAAAAAATCCATAGTACCCTAAAATTACACCTTTGACATAAAAGTATGCGGTAACTCTAAAGGACTTGGTTCTAATGTAACTTAGTTAATATATTTAAAGTATACCTTCGACATAAAAGTATCTCAGTAGTTATAAAGGAACTTACTTCTAGTGTGAGCTTTCGACATAGAAGTATCCTGGCGATCACATAGGACTTGGTTCTGATATAAATTACTTAAATGTCACTAAGATTTACCTTTGACGTTAAAATATCCCGGTAACCATAAAAGGCTCGATGACATCATAAAAAGTTGAACCTATCCTTATTATGGACCTTCGACATAAAAATATCCCGGTGGTCATAAGGATTTGGTTCTAAGGTAAATTACTAAAATACCTTTAAGATATACTTTTGACATATAAGTATCCCTGTACCCTAAAGGACTCAATAATGATTATAAAAAGGCAAGCCTATCACTATTATGCATCTTTGTCAGGAAAAAAAATCCCAGTGCTTACATAGGACTTGGTTCTAATATAAATTACTAAAATGCCACTAGGGATTATCTTTGTTGTGAAAGTATCTCGGTAACCTTAAAAGACTCGATAATGATATGAAATAACAATTTTACTAAAATGTGTAGCTTTGGCATCAAATATGACCTAAAATGTAAAAATTGTTAATATGTCTTTCTATTTCTCAAAATTGCATTTTAGCCCTAAAATGGCTAAAAATGCTACAAATATTCTTAAATGACCAACAAACCCTAAATGGATAATTTGGTGTGAGAAAAGACCATTTTAACTTTTAAATGCAATGTTTCTTAAAGGACTCCAAAGTTTTCTAAGTTTGCAAAATAGTCCTTACATAAGATAAATTACAAAATCAAATATCAAATATATCAAAATTAACATGAAAACATAGCAAAAATCATATGAAATATTCAACCAAGTTCCTTTAGCCTTGGAATGATTCTTTTAACTTTTTTGCAATCAAGTCCTTAAACCTTTTAAAATTACAAAAACACCCTTAAAGGCTAGAAATTCATGAAACATACATAAACATATCAAAATATATATGAAAACACCCCTAAGGGTTTCACCAAGCATTCAGCCAAGCTTATATGGCCTTGGAAAAGGTTTTGCAACTTATAATTTAGTCCCCATATTTTTTATAATTATAAAATAGTTTTAAAAAATCAAAACATTGCAAAGTCATCCCTTGTTTCTTCCAACATGGGAAATACCCTTCCAAGGCCTTAAAAATTTTGGTAAACTTATTTTTAAATCCTTGCAAGTTGTAAAAATGCAAAAATAGTCCAAAACAACATAAAATCAAGCATGAAAATTTATTCCAAGCATACCATCATGTTCGGCCAACATGTATTATTACCAAAAACAAATTTTTCCCAATACAACATCATGAATATTAATAAAAATAGGCATCACCAAGCTTAGATATGCAAAGAATCATGAAAGGTAAGCAACACATCAACATGTTTCATAAAAATCAACATGAAAACAAGGAAAATAGCATAAAATTATTTGTTGTCTCACAACATTACTTTCACAACAAACATGTATTTTTCATGATGAAAATCACATCATTACTAACAAAAATCCAAATTAATAACTATATCAAGAAAGTTTGATCATAGCCTCAGTGCATAGCCTTTAAGTATGGATCAAAATCCATGAGATCAAGTAATCAATGGGCTTAATAAAAGGAAGATTCAAGGATGAAATGAACAAAAATAAAAGATTCTACAAGAAAAACTACCTTAAAAAGCTTGGAAACTAAAGAAAATTAGGTATTTTTTAGTGTTTTTCTTGCTTGGAAGCATTAAGCCCCTCTTTGAATGATCCTTCCCTTATTTACAGGCAAGGATTTGGGCAAGGCGATGGAAAAAATCACATTGGCCGAATGGCCCCCTAGACTTTCCTATATTTAAATTTAAATTTTTTATTTATTATTTTTTGATTTTTTTTACATTTTTCTAGATTTATTTATAAGATTTAATTAATAATATTTTCTTTTATGCATAAATCATCATGCAAGACATCATCATCTAGAAGCTTTACCTTAAAAATCTAATTTGGATAATATTAAACTTAATGATAAAATTCAATCTCAATTAAATTGATTCTCGTATAATTGGATTATCAAATTTAGAAATTAAAATAAATTTACAAAAATTATCAAAAATGTATGAATAAACAAAATTATAATTGCAAATTTTATGAAAAAATAAAAAATTAAAGTGGAAGACTAAATTGGAAGAAATTAAAAGTTATAAATTGACAAATTCAATTAGGAATTTAATCATGTAAAAGACCCAATTAAATTTTCATATAAAAATTTTGGATCCAAAAGAATTAATAAAAATTTTGGAGAGAGAAAAAAATCATTGTGCTTTATTGTAAAATCAAAATAGGCCTGATTGGGTCTTATTGGAAAATAAAATTGGCTCATTGGAATAATGCAAAATGGGTTTATTGGGCTTGTAGAGAATGAAATGGACTTGTTAGAAAATAAAAAATGGGCTTGGCAAAGTTGTTGGGCTTGTTGGGCCTATTAGCACAATTTGAAAGTTTTAGGCTCATTAAAGAAATTTGGCCAAAAAATAAAAATAATAAAATTTTCTCATAAAAATTCAAAGTGTAGGACTCTAAAGGGGATTTTTGAGAAGTTTTATGTATAAGAAAATGCAATTAAAAATTTTAAACTCATAAAATTTTATGAAAACAAATCCTTAAGGAAGAAAATTAATATTTGAAAAAAAGTAAAAAACTCATAAATTAAATTAGAGTTTCAAAAACTGAAATAATATGAATTTAATGAAAGTATTTGAAGAATTTTAAAAATTTTATAAAGAGAACAATTTGTATTTTGGAATCAAGAAAATTTCAAAAATATGTTTAAATTTATAAAAATGAATTGAATTTAACACATTACTCAAAACATTAATTAGTAAAAATGATAAAGATAAAAACTTGAAATCTAGAGCGAGTTTTACCAAAAAAATTCGTGAGCAAAACACATTTAGTATAGTGAAAAATTGAAAAATTAAATATTAAAATTGAGATTTTGATGCCTCGTGCTATAAAATGCCAATATGTATTTTTTCTTGAATATTTTTTATTTTTTAGGGTGAGTATCGACATAAATCCTACACAGGTGTCCATAAAAATATACGATGGTGGACTCTCCAAATTTTATGAAAAAAATCTCAAAAAATTCTTAAAATAAGAAATTCAACTGTGATATTATCTGCAGAAATGAATTTCAAAATTTGATAAGAAAATATTTAAAAACTAAATTTTTTTCTTATATTCATCTATTTTATCAAAGATCTATTCTCTACAACCCTCAAATTTGCACTTTTTTTTGTCTCATGTGCATATGCGACCATTTAGGTATGACTAGATTGATCTTGAAAATGCTCATTTTGTCTAAAGGAAGTCGGCCTTTACCAAGGGGGTCACTTGACTCTCAATCTTGGATATTTAGGACTATAGAAAAAAGGCCTAAATCAAATTAGTTGTCTACACAGCCTAGTGTTACTTTTTATTCTATGATAGTATTTAGATAACCTAATTTGCTTTTGAAATGGATTCTGTTGCTTGCTATTCTTGAAAGAGTTCAGAAATTTCATCCAAATGCTCCTCTAAGGTACAAAATCCAAGGCAAACTTTTACATATTTAGTTTATGAGATTTTGTATTTGGAAGCCACATGCACTTTTCTGCATTTTGCAGTAAATTTTAGAGTATGGAAATCAGTGAGAAGAAAAATAATTATTCTCATTTATAAAATGAAAATTTCAACCTCTATACAGCAAATCCCACTCAGTAAAAAATGAAAGAGCTTAATTTCTTAGCTGCTTTGTTAGTTGTGATAAAAATGAAAAAAAAAAAAAAAGAAAAGGAAAATTAACCCTCTTTTGAAGTTTATGTATTTCTTTACTCTTTATGATAATCTTTGGTCGGCTTGATGATATTTGTATAATCAATTGTGCATACGGTTTAGTATTGCAAATTGTCAGCTTAACAATTCTTATATTAACTTAAATCTCTCTTTGTCTACTTCCTGAACTTGTTGGTAGTTTGAAGTTTCTACTTTGCGTTTTTGCCTGTTTATTTAACATGAGTTAAAATTTATATATAACAGGTTTCTTATGCATCGAGTTCATTAGGGTCAATGCATGCAATAAATAAGGGAAGGTATACTCTCTTGGAAATTAGATGGAAGCTTTTTGTTCCTTTGTTTTTGAATAGATTTGATGTCAATTTGTTGTTATTATTATTAGTATATTTTTTATAGGTTCAAATCATGAATTTAGTGACCTTATTACATCATCTGGTATCACATATGCGATGCTTGATAGTTTGATTACCCTAAAGGACTTGGAAGGATGGAAGCTTTACGAATTGAATTCATTAGATTTGTTTTCTAAAGCGGTTAACCTTGATCTCAATGTTATACACTTTTGGTTAACTTTGATCATAGATATTATAAAATTTTTTTTTGACCACAGATGTTATATTCTTTTGGTTAACTTTGATTATAGATACTGTACAATTTTAGTTAACTTTGATCAAATTTCTTAAGATTTTCTGACATGGTAGTTTACTTCTTTCTTTAAAAAGAGAGTTCTTGTATTACAGTTTCAATTATTTTATTTAATATGTTAAAGCTTAAAATCTTTTAGCTTATGGTTCGGTGCAATTTAGAAAAGCCAAAGCCAAAGCCAAAAAAAAAAAAGAGACTTTCAACGGCGGTTTTAGGTGCCAGCAAAACTCATATTTTGACTATACAATATTCAAACAAATGGAGGTTTTTAGTGGTGGTTCCAAGTGCCTATGAAAGCTATTTACTTGTAACAGCATTTAAAAGTGCCAAGAGAGATCTCGTTAGAAAATACATGACCTATTTCAGCGTTAGTGGACAGATCGTCGGTATATTTTTATTTCGGCATTCGCCCAGCTAGCTATCAACTGACGGTTAGAGAACTGCCAGTGAGACTATTAGCGATAGTTTTTTAGCCTTTCACCGGTGCATAGTTTTTTAGCCTTTCACCGGTGCTTATAAGAGCCGGTAAAACTGTTGTCAGGTGTTAGAACGCTCAATAACTCAAATTGCTCGAGCTTTAATTTGATTTGGTGATGATTGAACTTAATTTAAAATTTTTTGAATCAAACTCAAATAATTTATAAATACAAATATTTCATTTATATTTTTATTTACTAGTCATCTTTTTCGAAATTAAAGTTGATGATGAAAGGAGAAAGAGAAAAAAATTTTAATTTATACATTTTAATAATAATAATAAACAATAATAATGGATGAAAAATTAGAGACGTGGCATAAATAAATGCCAAAGAATCCAGGCTAACGTTTCCCGTGCGACCAGCATGAAATCAATAAAAATTAATAGACAAAGAGTTAAAAGACCCACACTTAAAATTAATAATTTCAAAAAATAATTAAAATATAAAAAAATATAAATATAAATAATAGATAAATCTTAAAATTTATATAATATTAATATATTAAATTTTATATAAATATATATAATAATTCAAACATAATTATAACATAAAAATTAAAACCAATACACAGATTAGCAAATTTCACCTTTCCCATCCCCCGCTTTCTCAACTGCCGCTCAAATAAATCCCCCGATGCTTTTCTTCTTTCATTTTGACAACCTGCCAGTGGGCCCAACCTCTTGCCACGCTGGACTCATCACGTGATGTCCACACCCTTTTTCTCACCAGTCCCACACGTGTAAATTGGACCCATGTGGCCATGACCTTGAATTAGTAGTCTATGCGAATACACATCTATCACGTTTTATCATAATTATTAGTATTAATTTATTTTTGATTTCATGTAATACAAATTAAAATTTTATTATTATTAACGTTCAAATTTTAAACGATTCTATAATTTTTAATTTTTAATTTTATTAATTACCTTTCAATTTTTTGTTTAAAGATTTTTCAAATTATTTACTCATTTAATATAATAAATAAATTTATATATACATATAACACTTAGTTAATTAATTAAAATTATTTTTAATATAATGTGTTAAAGAGTAAATGTTAAATATTATTAAAATATATAAAATAATTTATCAATGCATTTTTAGATTAATCTTTTTAATGATAATATTTTATTTTCATCTCATCATTTTTGTTATTATATTATTCAAACATATCTCGATGCTAAATTTAATGTTATTGCTACAGTGCTCAAATACTATTAGAGTAATAAGTTTTATTGTCATCGTTGTTTTTAACATTAACGGAAACCAATATCCCTACTTATTCGTACGGATCTAAATTTTTTGTCACAATTAGTTAGGAAGATGATGAACTCAATTTTAAAATTCCAAAAATGCCCATACAATCTTGCAAATTATATGCACAATCTTACTATGCCCATACAATCTTGCAAATTATAGGCACAATCTTACTACCAGAGTAATAAATTTTACCATTATTATTATTTTTAATATTATCAAAATCAATTTAATCATTCGCTCAAACAGATCTTAAATCTTCCATTATTATTGGCTAAGAAGACAATATCTTCAGCAAAAAAAGTAAGAAGACAATAAACCTAATCTTAAAATTCCAAAAATGCCACTGCAAACTTTCTAATTATGGGCGCATTTGATTTCTTGATGATCTTGATTTATATTTTATTTTGTTGGATTAGATCATTGGAGTCGAGAGAAGTGGTTAAATTGGCAAATGAATCCTAAAATAAACAAAAGAACCCAAACCAACAAAGAAACCAGCTTATCTATCACTGCATGAATTACTAAAGCTAAATTTTTTGTTGACGTGTACCTTACTTTTCTCCCTAAAAATCTATCTTAAATCAAAAAAAAAATAAAGAAATATATTATTTTTATTTTTATTTTTAAATTTTCTCAGTTTGTAACCTAACCCCACCATACAACCTTGCCACCTTTATTGCATACCCCTTTTTTTGTTCTCTTTTTAATTTCATCATCCTTAAAAACCAAAGCAAACTCAAACGCAATCGTTGTCATTAATCTATGGCAGTTGAAGCTACACATATCATTCTTTTCCACCCTCAATTCTTAGGAAAAAGGTTCGTTCTAAACTCTAATACCTTTAAATAACGAGATACGTGCACTTTGTATTGAATATTTTCATGGGAAACGTTTCAAATCTCTCGAAGGTTTTTGTTTCCCTTTTTTTTTTTTTTTTTCTTTTGCAGGGAAATGATGAATCCCATTGAAGCAAATGGAAATATGTTTCAAACCCAGATGGGATATGGGGGATCGACGACATCCGCCATCGAAGGATTAATGCTTCCTTTATACAACTCTTTGGTTAGTCATGCAATTCATCAAAAGGCTGCTAAGGCTCAGGAAATCAAACCAGAGAGTAGTTTGACGTACAACAATCTTACCCTTCCGAGGAAGCGTTCAAGAGATTCGATTAATCCAATCCTTTCTTTTCCTTCTCCAGAAAAACCCCACAAGACCAACAACAAAACTTGCTTTTCTTTCTCTTTCCATGGCCATGATATTGATATTTCCCTTCATATGGAGCTGCAACAGTTGGAAATTGATCAACTCATCTCCCAACACGTAAGTCTTCTTTTAATTTTAGGCTCTACCGTGAGAAGGGTAATTTACTGATTTAAAATACGATTGCAGATACGTATTCAGTACCAATGCATTTTTTACTGTCATTGCGAACTGAATGCTTGCGATTAATGGTGATAAAGAAAGATAAAATTGCAAAATAATGACAATGACATTTTATTGTGCCTGCTATTTAAACTCTAATGCTAAAACAAGTTTTGACAAGCTAACACCACGAGAATAATGAATAATCCCTTTTCATTGGTTTTTCAAATGAAATATTAAAGCTTTAAGACTTAATGGATTTTTTTTTCTGTTATAGATGGAGAAAATGAGGGTGGAAATGGAGGAAAAAAAGAAGATGCAAGCAAGGAGAATGATGGAAGCCATTGAAGAAGCAGTAATGAAGAAAGTAAGAGCCAAAGAAGAAGAGATTGAGAAGATTGGGAAATTAAATTGGGCACTTGAAGAAAGGGCGAAGTCACTTTGCGTAGAGAACCAAATTTGGAGAGATTTGGCTCGAACCAATGAGGCCACTCCCAACGCCCTACGAACCAACATAGAGCAAGTCCTCGAGGCGCGGGTTAAGGACGAGCGCACTCGAGGCGTAGGATTAGAGGAGGCAGCGGGGGATGAGGTTGACGATGCGCAATCTTGTTGTGGCATCAGTCGGGAAGCAGAGAGGCGCAGGTTAGCAGCGGAAGGAGGCAGCAGAGTCAGGGAGTGCAGGAATTGTGGAAAGGAGGAATCGTGTGTGTTGGTGTTACCGTGCAGGCATTTGTGCTTGTGTACCGTTTGTGGGTCTAGCCTTCACATTTGCCCCATTTGTAAATCCACCAAAAATGCTAGTTTTCTTGTTAACATGTCATAAGAATAAGGGTTCGTGTTTGGTCTATTGATATTGAGTGCTTTTTTTCAAGTAAAATTAAAAGATTATAGCATTTTTTTCAATTTAACTTTTTAAAAAGAATTGTACTATGTCTTAAAGGTATGTGTCACTTTTTAACCTTATTTGTGAAGTTTAAAATTTTTATGAAAAGTGTATCTAATAATTTCTTAAGAGAGCAGAAGGTAATACTGTTGGATATCAATAAGCCAATTAAAAGGTGTATAAAAACGAAATATGTATACCAATACAACGGTTGTCGTATGGAGATACATAATGCATAAATACATTACATAATTGATATTTGAGATGAATGAGAAATTAATCTCATAATGACCACTTAAAGAGAAAGAAAATCTTGTCTGGATAAGATATTCCTATCTGATAAGACATTTTTGAATTTTGAAAAGGTTATTTGATTTTAAATTTTAAAATGATTATTTGAATTTTAAGTTTTAAAATGGATGGACCAATCACAATTGTATATGATTAATTCTAGGAAATAAAAATCAAAACTATCATTAAAAAATTTTTTCTCATTTACTCCTCCGAGTCGGTTTTGCCTTTCATCGTTGTCGTTTTGTTTAAGAGATATTAACAAAAGCACTTCAGTTCACGGTGTTACCACTAGGTAAGTGCTGTCGATATATGATCGAGGAGGCCTGGAAGATGAATTATGGATGTTATCAAGCACTTGAGAGGTAGACAAATTTCATCTTAAGGTCAAAGGTTTCAAACTTTGACTTACTCAATTCTTTAGCTTTGGTGAAACCAAATTTTCGATATTTTATTGTCTGTGTGATTATTTTATTTTATTTATTTGGGATATGTATCGTATAGTAGTTTGTTCATGCATGCAATAAATAGCGCTCAGCTATCTCAAGAAGAAATTCAGTATATTTTAATGTATATTATTAAATACTACCTATTATACTCGAGTTCTTACAATTTTTGGTTTATATGTACTGCACTGATTCTTTTTTTGTGCATAGTTCATCAATCCCATTTTGCCTTTTGATGTCACTGCTTTGTTTTATTATCCATGTATAAGATTTCTATTTCTAGGTTGACAGTGTGCATTCGTTACATATATATAAATGATTTGTGTCGCAACGTGCCCTCGATCACAACCTGAATTGCTTGGATGGTGACGAGCACAACTTAAAAGGAATTGCCCTTGGGATATCCCTTGGTCAAGATTTGAATAAGGCATGATGATATGGAAGTAGGGGGAAAGCCATCGGATAAGTTGCTCATTTAATTGGTCTTGGATGGCCACCAAAGTGGCCAAAGACTTGGAATCGCCATCGATCATTTTGGACTAGACGTGATCGGACACTGATTAAAACTGGTAATACAAGTTACGAAACTCGAAATACTAATTTTACGGACTGCATATACCAAAGTTCGTTTAAAAAGGGTTCGAGAGCAGTTATATGTAGGGAAGGATTAGTGCCCCCATGATGCACTAAATTGGTAACATCCAGCCATAAATTATCCTAGCCTCAATTTTCTTTTGGTTTTTATACATAGTCATTTTTTATATTAATCACCTTTATATGATGCAATTTTTTAAAAAATTTAATCAGGGTTTTTAAGATTAGATTTATATCTCTCTATGCATCCTAAGAAAGAAGAGAAACAAAGAGGTTTTGGTAAAGCAATCTTTAGATTGATTTGGAAAAGGATGTTCTACGTGAGCAATGGAGGGATACTGATATAGAACATTGTCTCAGATTTTATAAAATTCAATTTTAAAAGCATGGATGCATAATCATCATGGAAGAAAGAAACATGTTAGTAATACATAAAAGAGCATAATAAATATTGCATTAAAAATAAATACACAAAAACATAGAAAAATGAGAGA
>JBBYHL010458095.1:0-15115 GCA_038381835.1 Adansonia madagascariensis | reverse complement strand
TCCTTTGCTTGCATTTCCATAATTAGTCCTTGCAAAGCTTGCTCCATGCGTTTAGTCTTTGCCCTAGTCATTGGACCACCAATTCCTTTCAAAGGATCATAAGAATGGTTGGAAATAGGTGTTTGTGCAAGTTGATCTCCATCATGGAGTTTGACCAGGGCTAAACCATCACATCAAATAAAAGTGAAAGAAAGTTTGACCATGGCTAAACCATCACGTTAAATGAAAGTGAAAGAAAAGTTTAACCAAGCCTAAACCATCACGTCAAATGGAGCTGAAAGAAAGGTTCACTAGGGCTAAACTATCACGTCAAACGGAGGTAAAAAGAAGTTTGACCAGGGCTAAACCATCACGTTAAATGGAGGTGAAAAAAGTTTAACCAAGGCTAAACCATTACGTTAATTGAAAATGAAAAGAAGTTTAACTAGGGTTAAACTATCACGTCAAACGTAGTTAAAAAGAAATTTGACTAAGGCTAAACCATCATGTCAAATGAAATGAAAAGGGAGTTTGACTAGTGCTAAACTATCACGTTAAACAGAGGTCAAAAGAAGTTTGACCAAGGCTAAACCATCACATCAAACGAAAAAAAGTTTGACTAAGGGTAAACCATCATGTCAAACGAAATAAAAAAGAGTTTGACCAAGGCTAAACCGTCACTTCAAACAAACTGAAAAAGGACTTTGACCAAGGCTAAACCATCACATCAAACAAAAGTGAAAGAAAGTTTGACCAAGTAAAATGTAGCAAGACTTGATCGAGTATAGCCAAGTAAGTAAGAATTCGATTGAGTACGGCCGACTAGAGATAAACCTTAATAAGATTAAAGTAATCTAATATTTAAGATCCTTAAGGAAAGCTTGACTTACCTTTTGATTTTGAAGCACTATCCATTTTGATAGTTTTTTGTTGCTTCATTACTTTAAACATGTGAATTACATAATTATGAATATGGATACATGATGAATGTGCATGGATTTTCATGATGGGATTTATTCCTTATTTTTTTATTTTTCATTCATTTTTTTTAAATCGTGATTCAACCCATTTCAAAAGCCTAAAAACATGTTCAAAAAGCATGGAAAATCTTTCTAGCCTAAGGGGCCAGTCTTAAATTTGTCATTGTCCTTACAAAAATAATTATTCTTGCCCTATGAGAAAATCAATTTATGATGCACCAACGTCATCTAGTGACTAAAAGAGAATGGTATTATTAGAAATATGTGAAAGATGCCCCTTGTTGTCATGTGGTACATCAATACCATCTAGTGGTTGAGAAAAAGGGATATGATTAGAAATATGGGTGATGTCCCTACCCCGAAAGAAAACAGGACTTTGTGATGCATTAATACCATCAGTAGTTAAAGAAAAGGGATATGATTGGAAATATAGGTGATGTTCTCACCTTGAGAGAACATAGGACTTTGTGACATATCAATACCATCTAGTGGTTAAGGAAAAGAGATATATTAGAAATATGGGAGATGTCCCTACCCCAAGAGAAAATAGGACTTTCTAATGCATTAGTACCATTTAGTGGTTGAGGAAAAGGGATATGATTGGAAATTTGTGAGGAATGCCCTCTTTCAAATAATTTATGGTTTTCAGAATGTAATAAGGACCTGACATTTCCATCAACTCCCTTGTCAGCTAGAACAAAATGATGAATATCTTCTAAGAGGTTGAGTTTCCTCCATCGTCAGAATTTTATCTAAGATCATTACTTATCCACCATTAACACTTCCTAGAACGTTCAAAGGAATTAATATGTGAACCAAGATTTTCATAATATTTTAAACTCATTCCAAAGTAACTCAAAGAATTTAGTCTGTTTTCTATTTTAATCAATCTTTAGTTTTTTAAGTCGTTAATTATCATTTAGCAAAAATGTTAGCATGATCAAAAAGATAATCTAACAGAGGTTGCATTTCAAGGAAAGAAAGTAGAATATTGGCTTTTTTTTTACAAAAATAATGGTAAAATACCTAAGAAAAGATTCACAAAGATAATGGTAACTATTGAAGAAAAAGTCTAGACAACTGAATTCAGATCTTTTAAGATTTTTTCTAAATGAAATATCTGCTTCTACATAGATCCATCTTTTAAAGATGCGTTTGATCATGTCATGCCTATGATTTGATCATTTTTTTCTTTGCTTGAGTCGTCCTTTCATGTTTTCAACTCAAAGCCTCCCCCTTAATCGCCTTTAATCGAATGCCATATTTAGGTTTTCGTTTGATTTTTATTTTCTTCTTCTTTCTTTATTTTTTTTTGTTTGCTTCTTTTTTATTTTTTTTAGCATAGTATTTTTTTACATTGTCTGCATTGATGGGGTTTAGCAAGACATCTCTATCCATTTCGATAAGGATTAATGTGCCTCCTAATAATGCTTTGTGAACCATATAGGGCCCTTCCCAATTGGGTGCCCATTTACCTTATGGATCTTTTTGTGTCTGGAAGATTTTCTTTAGCACCAGTTCTCCTTCATGAAGTTCTTATCATGGGCCTTCATCATCTTTTTTTGGTATATTTGCCTATATTGGATCACTTTCAACCTCTTTTCTTTAATAAAGTTAAATTGTTCATAACGATCTCATGCCTATTCAGCTTCTTCCAATTTAGTCTCCATTAATATTTGAAGTGATGGGCTATCGACTTCAATTGGTAGTACTGCCTCCATGCCATACACCAATGAGTAAGGTATTGTCCCAATCGTGGTCTGTACGGAGATTCGATAAGCAAGGAGAGTGAATAAAAGCTTCTCGTGCCAATCTTTATAAGTCTCCACTATTTTTTCCATAAGTTTCTTAATATTTTTGTTGGTAGCTTTTATGGCCCTATTCAACTTCGAACGATATGTGACTAAATTATGATGAGAGATTTGAGCTAGGTACATACCTCCATCATCAATTTATTATTCAAGTTAGAGGCATTGTTCATTATAATTCTTTTAAGGACCCCGAATCTATAAATGATATTGACCTTTAGAAATTTAATCACCACTAATCTTATGACGTTTGCAAAAGAAGTAGCTTTCACCCATTTGGTGAAATAATCAATGGCCACCAAGATGAAACAATGTCAGTTTGATGATGTAAGAGTAATGGGTCTGATGACATCAGTACCCCATATAGAAAAAGGCGATGGTGCGGTCATGACATGTAACGATGAGGGTGGGACATGAATCTTGTCATAAATTTGACACTTACAGCACTTTTGAGAGTACTTGATATAGTCACTCTCCACAGTCATCCAAAAGTAGCCTAATCTCATTCTTTATTTTGCCATCTTATGTTAGTTGGCATGAATCCTATAAACCCCTTTATATACTTCTTCTATTATTTTCTTTGCTTTCAAAGCATCAACGCACCTTAACAATGTTTGGTCAAAACTTCTCTTATACAAAATCTCTTCATCCAAGATAAAATTCAGTGCCAGCCTTCTTAAGGTTTTCTTATCAGTTTTTGAGGCATTTGGCAGATATACTCGATTTCTTAAATAATTTCTGATGTCGTGATACCATGGAAGGCAATCTGCCTCAATCTCAATGTTGTGGCAGTATGTAGGGAATTCATAAATACTTGTCTCAATGGGTGTCATCTCCTGCCCTTTATTTACTTTGAACATCGAAGCTAAGGTGGTTAGAGCATCCATCATTTGATTGTCATCACAGACAAGATGAATAAAGTCTACATCTTCGATTTCTTCTAGTAATTCTAGAATTAATTTTTATATTGCTACAACCTTAGGTCTTGCATTTCCCATTCTCCACGCAGTTGGTAAATTACCAAAGCTAAATCTCTGTAGACTTTCAATACCTGGGCCTTCTTTTCTAATGCTACTCGAAGCCCCATAATACATGCCTCATATTTTGCCATATTGTTGGTGCAACAAAAAATTATCCGAGCTGTAAAAGAGTAATAATCCATTTTTTAGAGATATTAAAATTACGTTGATTCTGTGGCTTAATGCATTTGATGCTCCATCAAAATACATTTTTCGTGTAGATACTTCTGATGACTCTTTTTTTTTTCAACTATAATGTTCATCATGTCCTCATTAGGGAATTTGAAATCCAACAGCTAATAATCGTTAAACGCTTGACTTGCTGAGAATTCAGCAATGACACGTCTTTTGATTGCCTTTTGGCTTACATAAATGATATCATATTTGGATAGTAGAACTTGCCACCTAACTATCCTTCTTGATACAGCTAACGCTTCGAACAGATATTTGATTGGGTTCATTTTGGTGATCAGCCATGCAACAGGATACAAATGTACTATCAGAGCCTTTTTGCTATCTAGACTATAGCATAACATATCTTTTCTATATAGGAATAATTTACCTCATAATCTAAGAATTTCTTATTGAGGTAATAGATTGCCTGCACTTTCTTTCTAGTCTCATCATGCTACCCTAACACATAGCCTATGGATCTTGCAAACACTGATAAATACAGGATCAAAGGTCATCTCAGAACAGGTAGTACTAATACCGGTGGATTGGAGAGATATTGCTTAACTTTTTTGAAAGCATTTTGGCATTCACTATCCTACTTACCAGGATTTTGTTTTCAAAGTTAAAAAATTGAATCACACTTATTCGTTAGTTGAGATATGAATCTAGCGATGTAATTCAATCTCCCCAAGAAACTTTTCACTTTTTTTGGCGTGCATGGGGATGGCAACTCTTGTATAGCTTTGATCTTATCTGGATCAACCTCAATTCCTTTTTGGCTTAGAACAAAACCTAATAATTTTTCAGACCTGGCACTGAATGTACATTTTATTGGGTTCAGCTTTAACCAATATTTTTTCAGCCTTCTAAACAACTTCTGCAGGTCTGCTACATGACTTTTTTTAAGAGATTTAGCAATCATGTCATCAACATACACTTCAATTTCCTTATGCATCATGTCATGGAATAGGATGATCATTGCCCTTTGATAAGTTGCCCCTGCATTCTTTAACCCAAATGGCATTACTTTGTAACAAAATATTCCTCACATTATGACAAATATGGTCTTTTCTATATCTTTCGGAGCCATTTTAATTTGGTTTTAACTTGAAAATCCATCGATGAAGAAAAATAAATAGTTTTTCTTAGTATTATCAACCAGGGTATTTATATGAAGGAGAGGAAAGTTATCTTTTAGGCTTGCTCAATTAAGGTCCCAGTAATCTACACACATTCTAACTCTTTCATCTTTCTTGGAAACTGAGACATTATTTGTAACCCACTCCAGATATTTCACCACCTTCAGAAATCCAAATTTAAACTACTTCTTAACCTCTTCTTTAAACTCCAAAAGCATCTCTGGTTTCATTCTCTTTAGCTTCTGTTGAATCGGTTTGCATTTTGACTTTAAGGTCTATTTATGAACCATAATCTCCGTATCCAATCCTAGCATGTCTTGATAAGACCATGCAAAAATGTCTCAAAATTCATGCAGCAGACTAATCAGATCTTCTCAAGTGAAAGCCTTTATGATGGTTCGTATTCTGATTTCCTTCTTATCATTTTCATCATTCTCCAAATTGATAAGCTCAATTGGCTCTTTATGGTGTATTATGTGCTTATCTTCTTATTTAATTATTTTTAATAAATCAGGAGGCAAGATATGATCATCGACATCTTTTTTAAGATCGACCTTTTTCAAATAAATAGTTTGTTCAAAATTAACCTTTGAATCTTTATCAGATTTATCTGTTTCTCTACAAAGGCGAAAGTAAAAGAATATGGGATATGAATGGGGTATGGATGCAAAAAAAGAAAAGAGATGTTGAGATAAGAAGTCATAAAAAAATGAATGTAAGAAAGGAAAAGAGCCAAGAAAGATTATATGAGGAAGATTATGTGCATTTTATTTTTACTAATGATAAATTAACATTATGAGTTTTTACAAAGTGATTTAGAGACAACAGAGTTTATTTCTTAGTTATTACTTTGGGATTGGACTAGAAACTATGGTTCTCACAGCACATGTCCAATTCCTTAAAACATATTCAAGGGGCATGGACGAATCCTAGATCTTCAATGAACTCTTTATCATCTCTTCCAATGGTTGCCACATGATGCTTCTGAAAGGCTTCATTGATCACCAGAACAACGTTCCTAGTTTCTTTATCTCCATTTCCCGAATTGACTCTTTCATCAGAAAATTTCCTCCAATGAGGGGTAGGGAGTTAATTTCTAGCTTGACTGTTGGCCAACACCCAAGGATCGCTACTTTTCTCTCATTCTTTTTTTGAACTTCTTCTTCTTAACTCTTTTCGACTAGAAGCCTAATCCATATTTATCTTTCTTACCATTAACATTAATGGCCTTGCTGATTCCTTACAAATGTCTCTTAAGTACTTTTTCGGTTAAGGCTTAATTCCCTACTGTTAACTTAAGGCCAATACACATGCTTTTTGATAGCCTCGATTTAAGGGTGACGGGCCATTCGAATATAAAGGTCATGTTGACAATCTCAAAAACTCTGAAAAGAGCATTCGTCAGTTTCAGCATTTATGTCAATGTAAAGAGCCTCTATAGATGTCATAGTGATTATGTCTTCTTCCCAAAATAGACTCACTAATCTTTCATCCATTATAAACTTGACTTTTTTATGCAAAGATGATGGAATAGCCCCGACAAGCTAAATTCATGGTCACCCTAATAAACAATTATATGCTGGAGCTGCATCCATAACGTGGAACTCGATTTTAAACAGGCAAGTAATAATTTTTAGAGTAACTGAACTAGTTCCTTTAATGTTCTTCCTTATTCCATCAAAAACCTTGACAATCGTATGGCTATGTTTGATTTGGCTAACATCTACAAGCAAATGGGATAATATACTCCATGGCATGACATTTAAAGCAGAGCCATTGTCGATAAGGACATTAGGTAGTATGGTCCCTTTGCACTGAGTTATGATGTTAAGGGCTTTTGCTGAAGTATTACCTCCTGGCGAAATTTCATCCTTACTAAATGAGATAAAGTTATCAGTGATAACATTGTTTGCGAGGCAGTCAAGTTTGTTGACAAAAATATCCTAAGGGACATAAGCCTAATTTAGTACTTTCAGCAAAGCGTTCAGATAAAGTTTAAAGCTGGGTAATAGAGTTAGTAAGGAAATCTTTGATGGTTGTTACTTTAATTACTCCACAACACTATATTTGCTGTGCTTGATATACTTTAGGAATTCAACTACCTCTTTTTCTTATACTGGTTCTTGCTTTTCCTTTAGGACATCCTCAATAACCATTGCCTTCCTAGATGTTTGTGCTTTTGATTTTGCCTTTGTACCGGCTTCACTGGTTTCCCTACTGTATACACGCCTGTTTCTTGCAATATGGCTGACTCCTGTGATATCGGTGGATGCTAATTAGGCAGTAATAGCTTCTGGAGTAGTGACCCCACTATCATACTTCCATGACACCTATTTACTATCTTGATAAGGGAATAGTGCCAGTGCTTAATAATCAGTCTAGGGGCAATATCCATTTTTGGAGGAATGGTTTAGTTGCAAGGAATGATGAGAGGGCGACCGATACCATATAGGGGTTCTGGTGATCCTTCCCTACCATATTGACTATTTTTTTGCTTTCATTTTAGTCTGTTCTAAAAACTCGATCTCACCATTATTCATCATCCCTTGAATCAATGCTCAAAAATCTGGGCAACTTTACAAGGTATGCCCCAAAGTTAAGTGACACTTGAAAAAATTGACACCATCATAAAATTATCTTCTAATGCTTTCCCAATTCTAGCTAAGGATTCTGGCTTTGGTTAAAACTATCCATACTTTCTCCAAGGGTGTTTTGATCTCTTCCCTATTTAACTTCCTCCATTGCTTATTTTCAATGCTGATGATGTTGACTCTAGGCTCAAGATGATCTGGCGAAGGGTTTACCACCATATTAGGACCCAGTATATTATCAAACTTAAAAGGGCCTCTAGTAAGAAGGCTTTAAACGTTGTGCTTAAAGGGTTAGCAGTTTTCAATCAAATGACCCGGTAATGCATGGTATTCACAGTGTAGGTTCAGGTCATACTAGCTAGGATAATTATCTTCATACGTTTGGCAAAAATTAGCACTACTAGCCTTGCTTCTAAAAGTTTGTCGAGCATTTCCTTACATGAATAAGGAAGAGGGTCAAAATAGGGTCTAGTTTGATTGGTTCTTTAGGGTTGTGTATTAGTGTTGGGTTTTAGCTAGTGTTCGAGAATAAGGTTTAGAATGGTAGCTTAGATGGTTATTGAAATAAGTGCTTGAGGGATGTTCTATGGATAAGTGTTTTGGGGCATTTGTCTTAGATTTTGATGATAGGGGCGAGGTTCTGGGCGATATGGCTAGCTCACATAATCGACTGATGGTGTTTTATCCTTTTTCTTTGCTGGTCCTGGCTTCTTTGCATTAGAGGACTCTCCTGATGTAAGCTTTCTAGCCTTAATGGCTGATTCGATCATTTCTCTAAAGATTATTAGATTGAAGGAATTCTTTGTTACGTTCCCTACTAGCTTATCGTAATAGGGCGAACATAAAGTATCAACAAATAACATTATTGCTTCCTTTTTCATCAAGAGTGGTTGGCCTTAAGAGGCTAAGTCTCTCTATCGTTGGGCATATTCTTTGAAGGATTTGGTTGATTTCTTCTCTAACTTTTGGAGGGTCAAACGATCTAGAGCCCACTCAGCCATATGCTTGTAATAATAGAGAAAAACACTTGCCAAGTCAGCCCAGCATTTAATTTGGGTATGATTCAAATCATTGTACCATATTTACATCGATCCTGATAGGTTCTTTGAAAACTGTGGATTAGGAGTTAATCATTTTGTGAGTAGCCCACCATTTTTTTGACGAACATTTTGATGTGTGCTAGCGAGGATGTTGTGCTTTATACTTTTCAAACTCTAGCATCTTAAATTTTGAGGGGAAAACAAGATCTGGGACTAGGCTGAGGTCTTCAATGTCCACACTATTATATAATTCGACCCCCTCTATTTTTTTTAACCTTCTTTCAAGGAGTAGTAGGTTTGCCTTTTCATTTTCTTTTTTAGCCTTAACTACTTCCTTGGCCTTTTGCTTAATCTTCTCTTCTTCATCGATGCCTAGTCCCATATATTCTTCTTGGTTGGGAATAACTTTCATAGTCTTTTCTTGAGGTATGGCCTTAGGGTTTATGATAGTGATTGATGGAGAAGTAGCTGTTGAGGCCCTATGTTGTACATTCTAGTCATTGGTCGATGATGGGTTGGTGCCTAATTCTTCAACTGGTGTCCCCCCCAGATCCTTCAATGGGAGCATTGGTATTTGCTTCCTGCATGGGGTGAGTTTGCCTTCTAACTAGTAATAGCTCCATCATCTATGCGATTTGAGCTTGAAGTTCATCCTGCCTTTTCAACATGGCCTCTTGAGCCTGCTGTGGCTTTCCTCGAGCTGTTCCAATCTTGTGATATGTTGTTTAGCCATTCTTCTTGCTCTTGCTCTACTGTAGTAACTATGTATAGGCATTGATGATGTTGATTAGCCTCGATTCGTAATGGTTAAACCTTGTGTGAATTCCTAAATTTTCGAGAATTAAGCAATTATTAATAGATCAATAATCACATGCGTATGTGTATGTATACATGAGTAATGAATGTATTTAACGACATTTGCTTTACTATAAGACTTCAAAATCCATAATTTCCATTGATTTTAGAAGAGAATTACATATCACTTATCATATTAGAATTATGTTCATAAAACTTCATAATTTAGTCATATTGCTTTTCGGCTTGTTCCAAAAACTAAAGTATCATTAGTCTGAATTTGCCAACTGGGTTGATCTATTTTTAAAGTTTTTGGATCCTCTCTACCATATCCCTCACTTGGATGACTGCTGAGTGAATTTTTTTCGTCAGATGATCAATACAAAACTATCGCCCTAGTGAATTAGCCTTCCACTTATCACATTCATCTCAAACTCGACAAAACTGTTTCCCAACAGACATCTATTTCCTCGTATGCTTAGGCCCATGCCTTAATGTCATGCTCTTTTTGAGACAACTCTTGTCTTACTTGCCCCAAAGCTAAAATAAGTGTTTCTTTTTCTTGGAGTAATTCTGTTATCCTTTCTAGTCCTTGGTGAAGGGCATTTTTTAGCCGCTCATTCTTTTCCATAGACTTCTTTCATTGTCTTCATGTATTCATGTGTGCTATTTGCTCTTGTTTGAATGAAATTACCTTGGCTTTGCTTCCACTTTCCAAGCTCTCTGTGGAGCTTATGCATTTCCTCAGCAGCTTGACTAGGAGATTTACTGGAGGTCTTGGATAGACCAATGATTTTCATCGTCTTGTTTTGTTCTACCTAACCATTCTTTTCTTTGACTTTCATCTTCTGAAGATCATTTTCTTTGGCTTCCATCTTCATCTTTAGATACATGATCTCTTCCTGGAGGGCTTGATTCTTGGTAATTGCTCTTTTTCGATCTTTTTTCGCCTCTTCTCTGATTAGCTCCACTTCAAAAGATATGGGAGGCTTTGGTTGACTGGTCACTTGAAGCCTAACCCCTTCTATGCTTAGAATAATCAAATCATAACCCCAAATTTATCTCCATGCATCATACCCAAGAGTGGTTAGATCTATGTAAGAGAGCAGCCCAGACTCGCATCTCTCTTTCCAATGTATGGAAATTGTCAGAAGCATGTTCTCGTATCTTTCCCCATGATAATCTAAATCCACACTAGCCAAATTGAAAGTCATGGGGATGAATCGCTTAGTCCCATATTACCGTCAAACCGAAAGTGGTGCATATCCGACTGTACCCCGTAATCGAAGCAAAGGCACAAATGACAATTGACCGCACTTACACAGGAAAATTTGGGTGTGAACCAAGGAGCTCTCCATGTTATCTCTTTCAGAGCCAAGTTCTTCAATGATGTCACCCACTAATTCTTCATTGACGACTGTGGCCAATCTTTCTCTATAAAATGTTGGAGAAGGATAGAGTGTAAGAAATAAAGTCCAATCTTATTGGCACCATCTCCCCAAAAATGGCTACCAACCTAGATATATATATCACTAATGCACTCTCAAAGAATCTGCCTTCACCTGACTTTCGACACATATTAAGTGCTCGAATGATTTCAGCTAAGATGGTGGGGGCTGGATTTATATTTCACTTCAACTAGTCAAAGAGCTCAATCACCGCTACTTCCACATGTCCGAGCACCCTTAGGAAGAAAACCAATCCATATATGGCTAAAGCAAATGCATCGAGGGCTTCCTCTTTTTTTGGCTGATCCCTAATATATTCCTTCAAAAATTGCCATGAAACAACTATAGTATTGCCTTTATGTTCGAAGTAAAGAGGCTAGGGAGATAAATCAAGGATTTGTACCAATCTCTTTCTATGACTCACTAAGTTGCACTCTTTGCAGTATATAGGTTTTGTCTCCACTTGTCCCAACCCTAATAATGATGCAATCTCTTCTATGGGGGTCATGTCATGGTGGTTGAATGAAAAGCATCGGTAAAAGGGGCCTCAAAATTCTATCAAAGCTCGGACCAACTATTCATCTATAGGGATCTTCAACAACATGGCCATATGTCCATATTTTGCCATAAATCGAGTTTGCTTGGCTTTATCCCATCCTTCCCATATATGTACCAATTCAGAAATATTATTTTGTCTGAAATCCAAGTGTGTGATCTTTGACAGTCTTGATACAAAGTCCCCAGGTATGCAGTCCCCCAATTTTCTCTGATTCAGCTTGGATTCTATGCAGACTTCTTCAAAAGTTCTAGAAATAATCACCAATTTTGCTTGGTTCGCCATAAAATCGAATAGAAATTAGCAGGATGTAAAATCAGGCCTAAAGTAAACACCCATGATGCAAATGAATGATGCACAATAAAGACAAGAAAAGAAAAAAGTAAACAAGTGAGTATCCATGAAATAAAAATTCCAAATAATAAAACATAGGGATAAAAGATGTAGTTGAAATAAAGCAGGCAAATAAAGAAAGAAAAAAGTACACATATCCCTTCGTATGTCCCCAACCTTAGTGACACCTATAATAAAGTTATGGTACTAACTAGGGAGCTGCCAAGATTCACTATATGACGTTTGGGTCAGACCTCTAAGTTGGTTCTCAAATTACCGCTAGTCCAAAATGAACTAAGGAGGTAAATGAACTAAGGAGGTACCTTGTCCTTATTCATCACAGATTTATGCTAGAAAAGGATCAATTCAAGTGGGAGGATCTTCCATGCCTATAACGAGGCTAACACCTTGGGCAAGAGTAGGAATTTACACCCCATAGGCTTTTCACTGGCCTAAACGGAGGCTAACACCTCAGAAGGCAAAGCTACTTCACCTCCTCTTATATTGTTAGGTACTTATGTCCCTCCTACATTAGACAGAAAGGAAACTATTACAGATGTGCACATGTGTGCGAAGGGATAAACATACTATTTGTTAAAATAAAGAGAAAATACACTAACATTGACATAAAAATAAAATAAGTCATAGAGAAAAATTTTCTAAAATAGGAATTGAAACTAAATACCAATTGAAACTAGATTAATTAAGATTTAATTAACACATGATCAATTTTAGGCCTGACTCTCTTAAAAAATTAGGTACCTATTGGAGTTGCCAAGCCGTCATAACATGGCCTAGATACGAATCCTGACCAAGCTCGACTTAAATGGCCCTTGTCTATATAAGTGGTGATGTATCATTATTTCAAAACTATTTATTCTTCTTTTTTTAGGCCATATTGATATTAATATTCTCTTTTTTCTAGGGACTCGGTAGTTAAGATGAATCGTTTGCCCATTTAACCCCAAATATTCATCACAAAATGACCATTTATTTGGAGTCGTCGTTAATCTGTTTTGGCTAAGTGAGATTGGTCACCTGTCAGAATTAATGCTTTAAGGATCAAAAAACCCTAAAGATAAATTTCATGGTCTACGAAGTACTAGAGATCATTTTTAAGGGTTTGGGAATCGGTTACAATTATAAGGAAGGATCGACCTTCTCGTGGTGCCCAAACTTGGTACCTTATTAATCATTGTTAATTTGAATTTAATTGTAAATCGGCTTCAATATGTGGTATTTAATTACAATTCCCGTATTGTTAAAATAAGATTTTATTATTCCATGAGAGAAAATCGAGGTTTTGCATTTTGAAAATCAAAATGTGTTATGCACCCTCATCGAAAAACCAATGGGACACAAAAGTTTTTATTATTCCCTTTTATACCCTAACGGAAAACCAAAGGAACATAAAAGGTTCTAAAAAGCCAAAATGTTTTTCATATCCTACTAGAGTACCTGGTAGAATCTGAAAGGTTTTTATTTATATAAAATTCCCAATTTCCATTTTGAAAAGGGTATCTCGTCATTAGAATGATCTGTAAAACCCTATCACATATGGGTGGGAGGAGTTTCATGCATCACTCTAACTCTGAGACATTGCCTTTATTTTACAAAGACATACGAATTTTATTTGAAACAAAAATAAAAGACCTATGACTCAGTCTAGACACTAAAGTACTAACTCGAATCTAAGGACTAAAGAGATAAAAAAAATGACCCTATCCTTAAAGTATAGCTTTGGCATATAAACTCCCAGTGGTTACTCAAGACTAGGTTTTAAGAACAATTAAAATATTCCTAAGGCTTACCATTGACACTAAAGCACCCGATAACTACTTAAGATTTAGTTCTGATGCAAATTAAAATATTCCTAAAGCTTACCATCGACACTAAGGCACCTGGTACCTACTTAGGATTGGGTTCTGAAGAAAATTAAAATATTCATAAGGCTTGCCATTAACATTAAGGCACCCGGTAACTACTTAGGATTGGGTTCTTAGGAAAATTAAAATATTCCTAAGGCTTACCATCAACACTAAGGCTCCTAGTAACAACTTAGGATTAGGTTCTAAGAAAAATTAAAATATTCCTAAGGCTTACCTTCGACACTAAGGCACCCAGTAAAAAAAATTACAAAAATGTCCCTTGAGTATACCTTCGACATGAAAATACCTCGGTACCCCTAATGGACTCAAAAATGACCTAAAAAGGCTAAACGAACCCTAAACATTCACCTTTGGCATAAAAGCATCCTGGTGAGGAAAAATTATGAAAATACCCCTGGGGTATACCTTCACCATGAAAGTATCCGATACCCCTAATGGACTCAAAAAAGACCTTAAAAGGCTAAAATAACCTTAACTTTTGGCATAAAAGCATCTCGATGAGGAAATTTATGAAAATGCCCCTAGGGTATACCTTCGTCATGAAAGAATTTAGGCACCCCTAATGGGCTTGAAAAGGTAATGATGATTTTTACTCTAAACAAGTAATTTAGATTACAAAAATTGTCTAAAGTGCATGGCTCTCTAAATTCCAAAATTAAATATTGGTCCTAAATTGCGTTAAAATGCTAAAAAAGAAATATTTATTTTTTTGACCCAAAACACCCTAAATGAGAAATTTAAATTTTAAAATAACCTAACATGCAAAAAAAGCATTAAGTACTAAATTTTCAAAAATTGCATTTGTACCCTAACAGAGAACCAAAAGAATGCGAAATGTTTTTATATTTTTAGCACCTCACTAGAGGACCAATTGGATGCTAAAAATATTTAAAATAATCAAAGTGGATGATTTCATGCTAAAGATAACCATTTTGTCATAAAAAATGCCTAATTTCCCGAAGGGTCCCTAAACTTTCTCAATTTTATACTTAGGTACCTAAGTAAAAAAAGCATAAATCATCACAAAATACAATTAATTAGGTAAAAATCAACATGTGAACCGTGAAGAACATCCACTAGATGGTTCGATTAAACACCTTTGAACAAAAAAGAAAATTTTCCATTATTTGCAACCTAGCCTTTAAATTTTGAGAAATTGCAAAATACCTGGAGCATGATATAAAATATCCAAAATCAGTTTCCAAGCTATCCATGAAGCTTTTGGTCAAATCCTTTGACCATACAACAAAATTTTCTATTATTTACAAACTAGTCCCTAAACTTTTTTAAAATTACAAATTGGCCTTTACATGATTAAAATGTAAAATTAAGCTTCAAATGAATCAAAATAATCACAAAAGTCA
>JBBYHL010458084.1:0-15117 GCA_038381835.1 Adansonia madagascariensis | reverse complement strand
AAATGGGTCGGCCAGGACAAATTCGGCCCTGAGCTTAGAATTCAAAAATTTTTCGAGCCATGGATAGACCCATACAACTGAACTAAGATTTTTTTCGGGCCAGACGGGGCCAAATTCGTGCCTAGCTTAGAATTTAAAATTACGTAAAAGTGAGTACATTTAATATAAAATAAAAAAATTGATGTAAACTATACTCAAACCCGAACCAGACCTAAACCCGAACCCGAATTGACCCGAACTGGATTGGCCCGAACCCGAATTGGCCCAAACCCGAATTGACCCGAACCCGAATAAGCCCGAACCCGAATGGACCCGAACCCTAATCAGTCCGAACCCGAAAAAACTCGAACCCGAAATGACCCGTCCTGAACCCGCCCGAACCCGCCCAATTGCCACCTCTAGTCACGACCTTGACTATTAAATATATATAATTTATTAATTTATTAATATTTTAAAATATTAAATAATTTTTTATATTATTAAAACATCAATGTTTGATGTGTTGGTTTTTTATTTTAGTAAAAATTGATATTTAAGGTGTTTTTTTATCTATAACAAAAAATTATTAATTAATATTTTAATTTTTTAATAAATATAAAAAATTAATTTATTTCGAGAATTAACCTTCGAGCGACTTAAAATTAAAAATAAAATTATTTTATGTTATTTTAAAAAAAAAACGACAAAGTTCAATGATTAATTGCTAATAATTGAAACAATGAATGAGGGTTGGCCTGTCTTTCCTTCGTATCTATAACCTTTCTTTGAAATCTGAATTCCAAAACCAGGTTCTCCTCCTTCGCTTCTAATCTTCTTCCATTCAGACATTGATCCCTCAAGCCCTCCCCCCCAATCAAGATTTTGCTTTTTTGCCCGTATTCCATAGCATTTTCAGCTATCAAGCTCAGGCTCACAGAGCGGGACAAAGAAAAAGGAGAGATGCAGTCACAGTATTTTGGACACGAACATCCACTCGTGTCCAATGAAGAGCAGAGCAATCAGGGAGAAGCAGCTCACTGCTCAAGGTGTGGGGAAATGATATCGGGTCCAAGTTTTAGTTGTGCGGATTGTGGGTTTTACCTACATAAAGAGTGTGCCGAAGCTCCCTCGCAGATTAATCACCCTTTTCACCATGATCATCCTCTTTGTCTTCGGCCAAATCCAACATACGAAGGGGGAAGATTTGTTTGCACCTGTTGCGGTGAAGAAGGTGAAAAATTCGTTTATAATTGTTCTTGTCGCATAGATTTACACATCAAATGTGCTTTATTCACATGTAGCATTGCTGAAAAGAATTTTGGAGAGCTTAAAGGCCTTACCTACGAAGATCCATCAAATTCCCCTGAAAATAATATTGGAAGTTCCAAGTGCTGTGGATGTTGGGAGCCGTTAGATTCAGCTTATTACTCTCTTGATCGTAAATTAAATCTACATAAGAAATGTGCTGAACTATCGTTTGAAATCGATTATCCACATCACTACAAACACCTTCTTATTCTGCAGTTCATTGTTCCAGATCTCATTTGCAGTGTATGCGGTAACAGCACTCGAGATGGACTTGGCTATTGTTGTTCACTTTGCAATTTCGTCATTCACATAGCATGTCTGTCACCGCCATCTACTATCGAAGGTAAAGGTCATCAACACCCATTCACCCTTTTCTTAAGACGAATGTCGTTCATTTGTGATGCATGTGGTGTCGAGGAGAATAGTGTTCCCTAAATGTGTTCAAATTGCAACCTTCTTGTACATATGAAATGCATTTCATTGCCGCCCATCATCAAATTAACGTTGCATGAGCACCCCATTTTTCACACCTATTTCCTTAAAGGTAACAAATATAAGTCTAAGAGTTGGGATTGCGTAATTTGCCATCAAGAAGTGAATACAGATCATGGGAGTTACTATTGTTCAGAGTGTCATTTTGTTGTCCACGTGACTTGTGCTACAAAAAGAAAACATTGGTACTACGAAATAGAGTCGCTTGAAAAGTTTTATGATAATTCGACATTGTTGTCTGATATACCAACGGAGTCTTATAAGGTAATTGAAAGAAACGAAGGTGGAGAAGCCAAAAAAATCAAACATTTCAGTCATGGACATGAGTTAATGTTAAGTGAAAAGATCCTAGAGGATGCTAAACTTTGTGAAGGGTGCACATTATCCATCTCGGATTCATTTTACTATTGTTTCGAGTGTAATTTTTTTCTTCACAAAAAATGTGCTCAGTTTCCTAAGAAGAAGGATCTTTGGTTTCATTTGTGCCGACAACCAGTCATCCTTAGTACAGGCTGCATTTTCAAGTGTTCTTGTTGCCTTCAAGTTTGCAATGGCTTTGCCTATAAATGCCATGAATGTGGGGAACAGACATGCCTCCCATGTGCTGCTCCTTTAAATCTCACATATGAAGGACATGAACATCCTCTCTCTTATTATATCGACTATGAAGGGCCTTGCATTGCTTGTGGTAATCAAATAAGGAATGCATACAAATGTAGGACGTGCAAATTTGCTGCCGGAGTTTGGTGTATTAGATTACCGCTTAAAGCTCGACACAAATGTGATGAACATCTTTTGGTCCTTACATATCACGATGATAATGCTTATTCAGAGTCTCATTTTTGTGATATTTGTGAAGAAGATAGAAACCCAAGTCATTGGTTTTACTACTGTGCAATTTGTGACAATTCTGCTCACACTAAATGTGTTCTTGGAAGATATCCATTCGTCAAATCAGGAAAAATCTATGAAAGATTTGACCATTCACACCCTGTCACTCTTGTCAAAAAAATGTATGATTATCCGAAATGTTTTGCATGTGGTGACCCTTGTCAAGAATTGGCTCTTGAGTGTGCAGATTCTAGATGTGAATTCATTGCCCACTGGGATTGTGTTTGCCCTTCTTATCTAAGGGAATAACTGTAGCTTTGCCTGAAAACGACAATAGTGATTATGGAAAGACAGGTCTTTATGTTATTACTTGTAATGCTTGTTAACTGTTTGTTTAATTAAAATGTAAAACTATGACTGATTTTGGTTGTCAGTTTTCTAAGTTTAAATAAAATGTATCATATTACTATGTCTTCGGTTTTATTATTCAATTTTGATTGTCATGTTTTTTAGTAATTTTTTTTTTTGGGGGTTATGAAATGCACAAATAGTTTTATTTTCTCTCCTGATTACCACATTTAAATCAAATTATTATTTATTGTTATGTTGCATGCGGATGTTTATTTTTTATTTATTTCTATATAATAATAAATGTTTCTAAAATATAAATAATTTAAATTTTGTAACATTGATTTATATTTTTTAGCCTACTAGAATTAAGAATTTTATAACAACTAAATATAAAATTATGAGATATTCTTATCCAAAAATTATGGCAAGTAATTTTTGATTATTTTAAATAAATTTTAATTTGATTTAAATTGATTTTTTTTTTGAAATTGCATTTGTGAACTTAAATTTGAAAATAAAAATTAATTTCATGTTTAAACTAATCAAATGATTTGGTAGACCTCATCAAAAAGAAAACCTGCTTTTACAATTATTTTCCTGCTATTGATTTTTCATATCCATAATTAGTGGTGGATATATCTTTTTATATATGTATAGATATACATTGAATATTAATTAATTGTTATGCAAGGTGGGTATTTTATCCTCACAATTTATAATATAAATTAATTTATTATATTAACTCTCTCACGTTCATGTTTTGAGTTGAAGTTAGTTATATTAAAATGCTGATTTTTATCAATGATTGATTACGCTTGTTTCATATTGTTTATAAATAATTATTTGCATGTATGCATGTATGGATATTAAATTTATATCATATTTTGACGAAAATGAACTTTATGATATTTTAAAGTTTCCACTTATAATTTTATTTCAATCGGTTTAATATCTATTTAATAATTTGTTAGAATAGAATGTTGAAATCAGCAACATACATGAACTATAGATTGTATGAAATTATTGGTGCAGACTATATAAAATTATAGACACAAATAAACCGGCTTGTTAATAAAGATGTGTCAAAAACGTGAATACAAATAAACTAGTTTCAAGATTTGTATCTATGCTACTATCTTTAAAATTTTATTTATCCTCACACTGATGTGCAAAAGGGTTAATAGCATATAAATTTCGAGTATACAATGAAACCCAATGGGTAACTACGTATTGCACTAAAGAAAACAGTTCATTGGGCACTAAGTAGTGTTTTACAAAATGAACAAACTTCGATAAAAATTTTAATAAGTTTTTATAAAAAGAAATCCAGAAGAATTTGACTATTGGGGAAAATAAAGATTAAAAAAGTTTCAGTAACCTTTTCTTGCAGAATCCAGATATGTATATATAAGCTATTAGATGTTTGTTTAAACAAACATATCTTTGTCTAAAAGTAGTTATATATACAAACACGTTATTAGAAATAAGTCTGTTTTAAAAAACAAATAATTAAAATGCCTGGAGATATGATTCTTGGTTCAGATATGTTTTGTCTAAATAAATCCAATTATTTCATAATAATATCATAAAAATAAAATTTAATTAATTAATAAATTAGTTGTACTTGCACGTGCCACATGTCCAAAGTGTAAGTGCCATATAATATAATAATATTTATTATTATATTAATGCGCAAATAGTGTGTCTAATTTACTAATGACACATACTTTATTTCATAATAATATGACAAAAATAAAATTTAATTAATTAAAAATAATTAATTAATAAATTAATTGTACCTGCCCGTGCCACATGTCCAAAGTACTAAGTGTCATATAATATAATAATATTTATTATTATATTAATGCACAAATAGTATGTTCAATTTACTAATGACACATACTTTATTATATTTAAAGAACTCATTCTTTAGTTCTTTTCCGCTGTAAAATGTTCAACATAGTTAAGTATACTAAAAATGTGATAGCTTTTTTATTGGTAGATAAGGAAAAAGTTAACAAAAAATTTATTTTACATAGATTATTAATCTTTTATTTCAATAAAGTAATTTAATTTTTTACTATTAAATTTAATATTTTAATCTTAATATTTTTAGTGTGCTGACGTATCATGCTAATGTAGAATTTTTATATTTACACCAGAAAGGTTAAAGCACTAGAGAGATTCCGTACTATGAAAAAGTCCAAATTAGTCCTTAGTCTCTATAATATATATATATATATATATATATATATATATATCCCTATGTTTTTGGAATTAAAGTAAAATGGTAAAATTATTGAGTGTGCTAACAATTTCTGGTAAAATAATTATGTAACAAGCTAACTTGTGGCTATATACTGATGTAACATGTTAATGATGATAAGAAATTTAAAAATTAAAATTTTTTGTTGATGCAAAAAATGGAAAAAAAAATCGAATTTTTTGGTAAATAGTAGTATATTGTTATGTATACTATATAACCCTTAAATTAATCATTTTAAAAAAATACATGGTATAGCCATACTTATGTTATTTTAATATATATAGTGAATTCACGTTTAATGTTATTTTTGATCATAATAAAAAATTTTCAATTTACATTGCATTTTCTTGACCAAAACCCAACGCCTTTGTTTATTTCTTTCTCCCGTCCCTTGGAATTAGTCTTTGTCTCTCTAATCAATTTTTTCGTACATGATTTGAGTTAAAATTATATAATTAATTTTTAATATAAGCACTTAAAAAATAAAGTGTTTAAAGCGTATAATAGTTCACGGGATAAATAATTAAATTAAAAAATAATAATTTTATTTAAAAATATAATTTATTTCACATAAGATATTAGTAAAAAAAAAATTTATTTTTTGCATTTTCTGTGTTAGCAAAAAAAATTTGGTATGTATAACAATATACTCTATTTAAGAAAAAAATTTTGGTTTCATTTTTTTTTTTAATTTTGGTGTCAACCAAAAAAAAATTAATTTTTTAAATTTTTAATTAGTATTTAAAGTACCAAATCAGCATATAATCAAAAATCAATTTATTACATCATTATTTTAACAAAAAGTATCGACACTGTTAATATTTTTTTCTTTTGCTCCTATATCAGTGTCTGCAGCATAGCGTGGACATTTATTCTAGTTGTCATAAATGTTGGAAACGTGTGTGCATCTGGTGTGTAATTCCTTATACTCTCAAAAGTGAAGGACATGGACGTCCTTTCTATTTTTACGTCGATTATGCGGGCTGTGCAGTGCTTCTGGTAACACAACAAGGAAAGCATATAAATGTAAGAAATGCAGATTTGCTTTGGAGCTTGAGTGTCTTGTATTACCACGTACAGTACGACACAATGTGGGAGGCATCTTTTGACCCTTACTTATCATGATGATAATACTTATTCGAAACATCATTTTTGTGATGTTTGTGAAGAAAATAGAAACCCAAGTCATTGGTTTTATTATTGTGCAACAAGTCAGCTCATCCTGAATGTGTTCATGGAAGAAATCCATTTATCAAATTAGGAAAAATCGACGAAGGATTTGTCCATGGACTCCCTGTCAGTTTGGTCAAAAGAATGTGTGATTATCCCAAATGTTTTGAATGTGGTGATCCTTGTCAAGAATTAGCTCGAGTGTGTAGAGTCTGGATGTGAATACATTGTCCACTTTGATTGTGTTCAGTTGCTTAAGCTCTTTCGAGCTCACTTGTCGCTTTACCGGAAAAATAATAGTACAAATGTGTAAGGACAAGCCTTTATATTATTATTCCTTGCAATGCTTGCCATTTGTGTGTTTAATTACAATGTAAAACCATGACTGATTTTTGTTTTCAATTTCCAGTTTAAATAAAATGCAATCATTTGGTATGTCCTAATTCGAATGTTATGCTTCTTAGTTTACTTGCAATGAGATCTCTTTTAAGCTTTTTTTTTTTTTTAACTTTCCTATATAACGGATTGGAGCATGTAAGCGAAAGAACTGCAACAGTAAAAGGTAATATTCTAACCAATTTACCTCTTTCCTCCCTACTTGGACATAGAAGCTGTTTAGCAGTGGCCTCTTGGCCTCTCTGACTTGGCAGTAAACCACATCTTGAGGGGTTTTCTTCAATGTATCGCAAACCATGCCTATATAAGCGCCAACATTTGATCCTGAACCAAGAAATAAGATATTTGTCACTACTTGTTAATTTATATATTCCTTTAATAATTTTGATGTTTGAAAATCCTATATCTTCTGACCGCTGATATATAAATGCAAGTATTTCAAGGTTAAAGGTTCGATCTGGAAATGATTGAGGAATTTCCTTAATTTCAAGAGTAACTTGAACTTTTAAGAATAAATAGAATGCAGATTATTTTGATACACTCTAAATTAAGTATTAAAAGGACCTTAGAACGTCCAGTGTACTAACTGAATCAGGAGAGAAAACTTCATATAACAATCCTTCTGAGATAAATATCAAGGAAACGGTCATTATTTGGGCCAGATGGGTTTGCATTCTTCTCTGCTTTCTTCTCCGGTTCTGTGTGAAGCTTCCGAAAAAAAAAAAAAACAACAACCGTCAAGTCGAGTAACCGGACTCCATCCAGTCGTAGCACTGTTTTACGACAATCTTCACGAAATCTTTCCAAAGCTTCATTTGCAGCAATAGCTGTGTCGTTTTGAAGTGTCTGGAATCGCTTCAAATAATTATGCACTTAGTTTGCATTGAAGTTGAATATTATCTGCAGGTCCTATTAGTTGTTTGAATCATTCCATTAAGAACATGTTGTGAATAATATTATCGTCACAACGTGTCTACCATGTGAATCTAGAATGCGCCGAACTTAAAAAGGTGAATGAACCACTCATTTTTATATATTTATAGATATCATTATTTTTTTTCTTTTTTTTTCTTTTGTGCTTAAGGATCGAGTTGTTGAGATGAATCGTTCATTCAACTTAATCTTAAACTGTTATTGCAAAACGACTATTTGTCTTAGAGTTACTACCAATCTATTTTTGCTAGTGAAATTGGCTACCTATCGAAGTCTATATTTTGAAGATTACAAAACTCTTAAAAACAAACTCCAAGTCCCACGTCAATATCAAAGATCACATGAAAGTTTTCGGGAGTCAGTTGAAATCACAAATAAAGATCAATCTCTCTCATGATACTCGAAAATTAGTACTTTATTAATTACGTGATAACTTAAAATTTTATTTTTATTCGGTTTCAATATCCGGTATTTAATAATAGTTCTCATATTTTAAAATTTTTCAAACCCCAAATTTATTATTGCATTTAAAAAAATCTAGTTTTTTATATTTTTGAAAGTCAAAATATCTTTCGCACCTCATCGAGGGATCAAAGTAACACAAAAGGTTCTATCATTATATCTTTTGCATCCTACCGGAGAATCGAAGAAATACAAAGAGTTTTATTTTTAAAAATTATGATTTTACTTTCTTTTGAAGAGGGTATACCTTCATTTAAAATAATCAATAAGGTGACTTCTATATTCTGACAAGCACTTTTATGGACTATTTTAACCTGGGATATTGACTTAATTTTTTGAAAAATCTCAATTATATTAAAAATAATAAAAACTTATCTTAAGACCCGATTTCGATGAAAATTATGAAACTAAACTCTAAGGACTCAAACTTGGTCGAAGAGACCAAAATGTCCCTTGAAGTGCAACTTCGACATGAAAATATCTCGGTGACTTTAAAGGACTTGGTCCTAAAGTAAACAACTAGAATGTCCCTAAGGTATAATTCGACGTGAAAATATCCCGATAACCCTAAAAGACTTAATGTCATTATAAAAGTATAAACCCATCCTTAATATACACCTTCGACGTGACAGTATCCTAGTGATCATATAAAACTTGGTTCTAAGATAAATTACTAAAATGTCCCTAATGTTTACCTTCGATATTAAAATTTCCCGGTAGCCTAAAGGACTCAACACCATTATAAAAACTATGAACCTAACCCTATTATGCACCTTCAATATCGAAGTATCCCAATAATCATAAAGGACTCGGTTCTAAGGTAAATCACTAAAATGTCGCAAAGGATACATTAGACGTGAAATTATTTTCGGAAACAATAAAAGACTTGATATCATTATAAAAAATATGAACCTATCCCTAATATGCACCTTCGAATGAAACTATCATGGTGATCATATAAGACTCGATTCTAAGATAAATTACTAAAATACCTTAAGGTGTGCTTTCGATGTGGAAGTAACTTCATAACCCTTAAGGACTACATATCATCATGAAAGGACGATCATACCCTTAATGGGTGATCTAAACATCAAATTTGGCCTAAAATGCAAAGATTGCTAATAGGTCCCTAAATTTCTCAAAATTTCGTATTAGCTCTAAAACAGTTAAAAATGTTAGAAATGTTCCTAAAATAACTAAAATACACCAAATAGGTAATTTGATGTGATAAATAACCTTTTTTAACCCTAAAATGTAAGGTTTTACCTAAAGGACTCCAAACTTTTCTAATTTTTCAGCTTAGTCCCTGAATGAGTTAAAATCACAAGCAACCATCAAACATATCAAAATCCACATGGAAAATTCATCAAACATCATAAGAACCATTCGGCCACTCACCTTTGGCCTTGGAACAAATTTTTACAATTTTTTTGCAAAGAAGTCCCTAAACTTTCTAAAATTGCAAAAAAAAGACCCTTAAAGAGTTCAACAGGTATAAAACACACTTAAACATGTCAAATATACATGAAAACACCCTAAGGGTCTCACCAAGCATTCGACCAAGCTACTATGGCCTCAGAAAAATTTTTGTAATTTTTGAAATTCAGTCCTTATATTTCCCAAAATTACAACAAAGCACCAAAAGGTCAAAAAAATGTCATCGAATCACCCATACAAGATTCGGCCAACTTGGAAATACCTATCCAAGGTCTTAAAAATTTTTTAGATATTTATTGTTAGACTCCTACAACTTTCAAACACAAACAAAAATTTTTTTTTCTATATAAATACATATCCTAATTACTATCAAGCTCAAATCATCATCAATATCATGAAATTATGAACAAAATAAACATAAAAGCGTACTTTATGAAAAATTCACATGAACATACCAAGGAAAATGATATATCATGAACATGTCCACATGATAAAGCACAACATATCAACAAAAACATGTTTTCTTGATGAAAATCAAATTTGGGTTAAATTCAAAAGACATGTAGAAAAGTCAAGTTGATCTTTTAAACCCAACCCAATCATCGATAATTTTAGCCATTTGTGTATTTATGTTATTTTTTCATATGACAATCATTTTTTAAATTATTATATAAATTTTGATACATTAACAATTAGTGCTATATAAATTTTGACATGTTCCTATATACCTATCATGTTTGTTATTTTTTTCGTATCGTATCATATTTTATATTATATTTTTAGTTATTTTTTCCTATCATGTTTAAAATTATCAAATTTGATCACTAGTTTTACATATCATAGAGATATGTAGATTGTAAATTCAAAACGTGTTATCAATTTATTAGTAATTAGTGAATTTATATATATATATATATATATATATATATATATCTATATATATATGGGATCTTTTAAATAATTAAGAACATCATGGCTCTTGGGACTGACCCGGATGTCGAAAGCTCTGCTAGAATCTTTCTACGAAAGTGAATGAATAATGAAACAAAGACTATAAATTTTTGTTTGGGGGAAGATTATTTTTTATCCCACCAAGCAGATATAGGAAATTTCCCCAAATGCACTTTCGTTGCCTGATGTGGTGGGAAATTATTTTTGCATTATATACCAAGACACCGATGCGAGCGAAAAGAAGTTTTGTTATTGTTGTTTACTTTGCAATTTCGCCATTCACAAATATAGCATGTGGCAAAATAATGGCTTTGTGGAAGTTGATGTAACAAAACAATGAATTTTGTATTAGCTGATGTAGCATGTCATAATATAAGACTGTGTTACATGCCATGCCATGCCATGTAAAGCCCCACTCTTCATGAATTCGACAAATATTATCCCAAAAAAATGTTTAATCAATTCAGAATAAACAATATAAGAATAAATGAACAACTCAAACTGTTAGAAGGATATAGCCCTTCATTTTTGGTATTTGAAGCTGTCAAAGATTGAAACCTGATAATTAAAACTAAAAATTCAACTTTTTATCAACAGATGGTTGTTGGTGGAATGTGTTGTTCATCTGTAAATGAATTGATTTCTTAAATGAATGTGAAGAGAGGAAAAAAAAAAAGCGGAAAGTGAAGATCGATATATATAAATATATACACATACACATAGATTATTTCCAAGCGACTGCATCAATCTCATCTCTAGCCGATTTGTAAAGCTCCAGCCTTTTGGCAATTTGCGTTCTCTTTTCCATCAGTTGAGGGTCCTCATCCAACATTGCACTGAGTCGTTCCTTCTGCATAATGAACACCACAACCATTTATAATATATATAAGTATGAAACAAAGAGCTAGCTACATCTGCCTACATCTTGTTCTATTCAAGTTGTTTAAGCACTCGGTTCACCAACATCTGTAATGGGATGTGTAGACAGAACCTCAAGCAGCAGTCATAAGTCCAATGCTTGATTCTAGGTGGCAGTTAATCCTATTTATGACTTCCTGAGTTTGTTCCTTTAGAAATTTAATTATTCCAAACAACAATAAATCGCTGTTTTCTGAATTAAAGTAAAGGACAAGTAAAAAGATGCCATTTCCTTTAGATCCAACATTTGATTGAGCCACACAAAGGAAGACCACTTGGAAAGAAATCTAAAATTTTAAAACTTAGAGGTGTGGAAAAGGGGGGACACCCTTAGGGACATTCCTCTACTGTTTTTAAGCCTCCCCAGTTTTGTCAAAATCCAGAAAGCTCGTAAAGCAGGAACAACACATGATTTAGTTTCCTTTACACAACAGCAATGACATAACTCAGTCTGTTTATCCATTTCACAACTGCTATATCTAAGAAAAGTGCATGTTGATAACTGTTTGTGGCATTTCATGCCTACATTCCCTTATTGGATGAATGGTTTATCTTGAAAAGGAAAACATTTTAGGAAAGTGAAAAAGCTAGAGGGTATGAAGAATTCTTCAAGGGAAATTAAACAATCCTACCTATCAATAAGAGTAGAGAAATTGTCTACAATGTTCACTGTTTATGCTTATCAAAATGTGTATAGTTGTGTCCTTTCATTATTGATATTAGTCAGTTGTTCGCTATTTTTCCTTTTCTGATACATTTCAACAAGGCTAGGGCACGGGAAGTTTGAGCTTGAAGTGGTTATTAAGAAGACTGAATAAGACAAACCTCTAAAATTCGTATACTTCTACATTCATTTTCTTTTTAACTCATAATAAATCTTCATTATGTTTTCTGAAAACTTGTGAACGATTTACTCTTTTAAGCTTTGTCATTTTCCTCAGGGATTGGTGCATGTAAGAGAAAGAAATGCAACAGTCAAAAAGCAATAGTCTAAACCATTTACCTCTCTCCTCCCTACTTGGACATAAAAGTTGTTGAGCAGTGACCTCTTGGCTTCTCTGACTTGGCCATAAACTACAGCTTTAGGAATAGTATTCTTCAATGTATCACAAACCATGCCTATATAAGCGCTAACATTTGATCCTGAACCAAGAAATAAGACATCCGTCAGTGCTTGTTAATCAATATATTCCTTCAATAACGTTGATGTTTGAACATCCTATATCTTCTAAAGTGAAACCAGAACCGCTAAAATATAAATGCAAGTTTTTCGAAGTTAATGGTTAGGCCTACAAATAATTAAGGAATTTCCATAATTTCAAGAGTAACTTGAACTTTAAGAATAACTAGAATGCAGATTATTTTGAAACACTCCAAATTCCTTCTGAGAGTGTAGTAACATAATCAAGAGAGAAAACTTCATATACCAATCCTTCTGAGATAATTATCATGGAAATGATCATTATTTGGTCCAGATGGATTTGCATTCTTCTCTGGTTTCTTCTCTGGTTCTGTATGAAGCTTCCGGAAAAAATCAACCGTCAAGTAACTGGACTCCATCTCCACGAGTCGTAACACTGTTTTACGACTTCCTTCACGAAATCTTTCCAAAGCTTCATTTGCAGCAGCAGCTATGTCATTTTGAAGTGTTGGGAATCGCTTCAATTCCTGCAGTCGCATTGAAGTTGCATGTTATCCCATTAGTGTTCAAAATCATCTCATAAAGAATATGTTGTGAATATTGCGTTTACGGTAAAACCTATCCTGAAGTTTATATCAAGATAGACACGATAATAGCAAGAAAAGAAATACTGCATCAAATTGGTTCAGAATCAAACATACACGAAGCATAATAATCTCTCTCTACTTTTTTTATATTTTCAATTCAAGAATTTATCTTACATTAGTGTTATTGAATTTCATGAAAAGGGATGTTTCCAATTCCAGCTAATAACTACTTACTTCTGTTTCAGCTATTGACTTCCTCACAAGTTCTTTCAATACAAAGTGCACCTGAAGATCAAAGCATAGAAACAGTCAGAATAAGAGTAAAAAAGTTTTCACTTTTCTGCTAACATAAGGAAGAGGAAAGAACAAATAGAATTGCAATTAGAAAGTAAGAAGCAATTAAAAGAAGCACACTCTAAAATTTCCCACGTATGAGATCTAGACTTGTGAGAACCAGACATAGAAATCTTCCACAAATAGCCTACATAGAAAATTCTTGTAAATCTTCCTGTTGGTCCACATGACAAACCAGCACCATATAATTTATCTGTGATAGCCCAAAGAAGTCCACCAAATCAAGTGTGATAACTCTTTAGAAGGAGCTATACCATTTCAACAGAAAAAGACCAGATAACAAAAGCCTATGAAACAAAAAACTGACATTTGAAAACCATTTACTGTAATCCACCTTCATGCAGTAAAGCAGAAGCCTTCTCCATCTAAGATGTTCCGGGGTTTTTCTTTTTTTTCTTTTTCTCCTCACTCTTGGAAGTTTTCTGACAGATATAGCTTTTCTTTTCCAAATTTCTAATAGCAACAATAAATTCAAGTTGTAGTTTCTATGCCAATTCCTTCCCTTGAAGGAAAACAACGATAACTAGATTTACCATTGCAGTGTCCCCCAGTAAATATATATATATATATATATATCTATATCTTTCAAGCGTCTCTCGCACCTTGCATGTATCCAGAAACAAATATAACTGAACTTCTAGAGAGTCCAACAGACAAACCAGTCCCAAATGCTTGCCAGTGACCCCTCTTGAGGAATTATTTGACTATTTTAGAAGTACCACATGTAATGTCAGAAGGACCCAATAGATTACAATCAAATACATTTAATATATGTTCTCCCTGCTATCCAGTAACATGCTATAAAACATTAAAGAAAATCCCTTTCTTATAAGCTTTCTCACCCAGCATTGCTGCAATATATGTTAACATGTCATTTTAGAACTTGAGACTAAAGGCAATATCCAATGGTGGAGCTGATCTAACATAGGTTAAGAACATACCTAAAGAAATGATTTTGATGTGAGGAAGAAAAGATTGACAAACTTTTATCCCACACTCGAGCTTGTTAATGCTATTCCTTTTTTCTCTGACGAATTGATATTACGAGAGAACAGAATCCCATCTTAAGTTCAATTCTCACTGATTGCCTGTTCATTTTATAATGCAATAAAATGCTTTTCCTTATTAATAGCAAAAGCTTAGTGTTCACAAAGTCAAATTTCACCGCATTAGCATACCTTAAGAAGTCAAGAAGAAAGTTAACAAGTTTAGTTTCTAAAACACATCATCTTTTTTTTTTTTTTTTTGTTGGGGTGGGTGGGTTGATGGGGTACAAGCCAAGACACATCTCTCCCGGAATATGTAGCATGTGGGTTTAAACTCCCTCTTCCCAATGTTTATCCTTAAAAAGAAGGAAAAAAAAAAGGATGGAAATAAATTGAAAATTTTGAGTATATTAAACACCAATCAATGTGCTTGTGTGTTTGTGTGTCTGTTCAAAGTAAAAGGAATTACTAGTTGCAAATTCGCAAAATTGAAAGTTAACCAAGCAACAGCACAAGTAAGAACATTACAGCATCCACGGAAGCTTCAGCTGGCCC
>JBBYHL010458073.1:0-12110 GCA_038381835.1 Adansonia madagascariensis | reverse complement strand
AACTTATTTTAAAATTTATTTTTATTTTTTATATTATTAAAAATATTTATACCTTTTGGTGATATTCATATTTCATATTTTTCTTATTTTATTTTTAACATTATTATTTTTTATTATTTTATATTTTATCAAATTTCAATATTCAAAATTTTTTTAAAAAAAATATTCATCCAAACAATATAATTACAAATGCTAGTATTTTGAATTGATAAATTTGAAAATTCTCTTCTTTTAAAATTCTTCAAAATTTTAAAATTTTTCATCAAAACACGCTGTAAAAGTAATTTTTTTTTTTTACCGTCCACACTTTTATAGTTTCTTTTTTCTTTTTCACTGTATGGTTATATGGAAATAAAATTGAAGTATAATTTATTACATTAAAATAAAAATTACTGGATTCAAAAATTATTGTAAGTACTAATATTAGAATGTATTTAATCAATGATCATCATATAATGATTTTACTATAATTTAAATAATTTATTTTTGCATCTTTAATAAATAAAAAATTATAAATTAATTTGCGTTAAATTTGATAATTTAAAAATAAAAAATTTAAATACAAAAATTTAAATTTTAAAATTATTAAATATTAATTAAATATTAATTTTAAAAAATATACATATCAATTAAGTAAATTAAATATCGGATAAATAAATTTATTTTTTTAATTAAAAATTAGAAAATAGTTAGACGTATCAAAAGTGTCGGCTTGGGCCCTCCATGGAATTGTCACTTCCCACGTACTGGCAAGTGGGCGGTGCAATGGTCCCCCGCCATTACAGCTCTTCCTCTCCCATTGTTCGTAGATAAGTGAGATGCAGCTTAAAAATTTTAAAATTTATTTTTTAAGTTTAGATTTATTTTAAAAATATGTTTTTATTTGTTAATTATTAAAATAATATTATTTTTATATTAATATTAATATTTTTATTATTAAATTTAAATAAAATTTATTTTTATTATTAAGTAGTAATTCAAGTTAGATCGAGTTTATCCGATTTTAAAAAATTTTATTTAAGATTTGATTAATATAAGCAGAATTTATTGAATTAGATAAATAGTATGATCTTTAAACAAGTCTATAATTCTTCTTAGCCCCTCTTAATTTTGAAAAACGGGAAGCGGCTTCATTAACATGTTTGATTTTATAATATTGATATAGATACTTATCAATGAATTATATAGTATTATGTATTAATAAATAAAATTATTTATATTTATTTTTAAAAAAATTTAAAATTTTATATTTGCTTAATAATAAAATACCATTGTATGATTCATTGGTATTGATTAACTTAAACAAACGTTAGAAAAAGAAATTCATTTTATAATTAATTATTTTTTAAAAATGAAGGATGTGCGGAGCATGCTTACATGGAGTTTGTGAAAATGAAATAAAGATATTTGAAAGTTAGTAGCTAGCGAATTGAATTGGAGAGAAAAGTTGGTAGAATATTTGCACGTAAATGCTAATTTACAACCAATACAAATAGCTTTTGTTTCGACAAAAATTTAAAATTAAATTCAAAAATCACAGCTTTATTATATATTTAAATGAGAGTGATATATATATGTTGGAAATTAATTTGCATATTTGTAAAATTTTGTTGGAAAAAATTATTGTAGAAAACAAAGACAAAGAATAAGAACTTATTGTCGTTGTCAAAAATTGAAACCTTTGTCCTTAAGGCGAAATTGCTTGTCACTTAATGCGCCTGGATACAATGCAATTACCTCTCAAGATTTCAACAACACTACCTTGACAAATTCACTCTTTTCAAGGTCCACAAACTTTGAAATTTTACATAATTTTCTCTCTACAAGGAAATGTTCCTAAGCTCTAGAGTAGAAGAAATAAAAAAAATGAAAAAGGTCTTAGAAGAACTAAAACAATTGAGGAAAGAAATGAGTTTAAGAATTTCTGACTGAGTTGAATTGTATCTTTCAAAGCACCCATTTATACGACTTAGGAAGCTTATTAATTACTCAAGATACATGAATTTGCGTAATACATGAATATCCATTAATTATAATAAATGTTTAGATCTATGAATGTATATAATTCGAAAATATTCTTAATGCCATGCACATATATTCATTGTTCATGAATATTCAAAATTCAAATTCATGAATGTACATAATAACATTCATATATGTACATGATTCTTAAATAATCAAAGTTCATGAATGTTCATAATATTCATGTACGTACATAATTCATGAATACTCAAATTCATTTATAGTTAAAAGTTCATGAATGATCATAATAACATTCATAAATATCACCGTAATTAATGTACCAGTTCATGTATTGAGATATCTTGGGAATGAAAAATTACTAATTCGACTAGGATTATACAGCAATTTTTTTGATTAATCAAACCCGAGTCCAGTAGCTCACAGTTGAAATCACAAGACAAGCTTGTAAAATATCACATATATGAGAATTGTCAGGTTTATCTTTTGACATTCGAAAGTCATTTAAGATCAATTTCTCACACTGATAATTGGTTTTAAACATGTTAATATTCCATGTCAAATTAATCATACTGAAGTACGAAATCCAACAAATTACTTAACCACAAATATGAGTGGATCCCATATTAAATTTGGCTTTATAAGTGCCTATTAATCATATTTTATAAACTAATTTCCAACAATCCTTCACATGAATGAAAATTGTCTCACTAATACAAAGACTCGAAGAATTCGTGGAGAGAAAATTTAATTGGAAGATCACAACTTTGGCTTTGTACAACTAGGTATGGTTATCATCATAAAACCTTTTATCATTTAAAGGTTTTAATACCATTCCCCCGATGAATTATATACAAACTCTCTTGTTAAGCCTTTCTGTTAGCAAATCCGCAATATTTTCCTTTAACTTTATATAGTCCATTGAAATAACTCCATTTGAGGGCAAGTGTTTAATGGTATTATGTCTACGATGCATATGTCTAGACTTATAATTACATATGCTATTTTGTGCCCTTCTAATTGCTGATTGATTGTCACCATGGATACTAATTATCCTTTAAGAAATTCTAAAGCCATTCAACTTCCTCTCCAATTTTATCAAGAGCAATAAACTCTGATTCCATTATGTATCTTGGGACGCACTTTTGCTTGGAGAATTTTCAAGACATTGCTGCTTCACTGAGCATAAATACGTATCCACTAGTTGATTTTGAATCTTTAGTATTGGATATCCAATTTGCATCTTTATAACCTTCTTGTACTCTCAGGTATCCAATATAGTAAAGCTCACGGTCTAAGGCTTATTCACGCACCTTTATTTTTAGACAGTCATATTTATTGGAAAAGTTTATTGTAGAAAACAAAGACAAAGAATAAAGAACTTACTCTTGTTGCCAAGGATTGAAACGTTTGTCTTTAAGGCAAAATTGTCCATCACTTGATGCACATGGATAAATGCAATTGCCTCTCAAGATTTCTACAACACTACCTTAACAAGTTGCACTCTTTTCAAAGTCTACGAACTATGAAATTTTATATAGTTTTCTCTCTACAAGAAAATACTCCTAAGCTCTAGAGTGAAAGAAATTAAAAAAAAAAAAGGGTCTTAGAAAACCAAAACAACGGAGGAAAAAATGAGCTTTAGAATTTTTAAATGAGTTAAATTTCTGAATGAATGACCCATCCCTCGAAGCACCTATTTATAAGACTTAGGAAGCTTAAATATTAATTATTTTGCATAATACATGAATATCCATTAATTATAATAAATATTCAAATTTATGAATTACAATTAATGTATATTCATAGTTGATGAATATTTAAATTCATGAATTTACATAATTCATGATTTTACATAATAACATTCATGTATATACATGATTCATGAATATTCAAATTAATGAATAATCAGAGTTCATGAATGTTCATAATATTATTCATATATGTACATAATTAATGAATACTCAAATTAATAAATAGTCAAAGTTCATGAATATACATAATAATATTCATGAATATCACCATAATTATATACCAATTCATGTTCTGAGATATTTAGGAGCGAAAAATTACTAATTAGACATTAATTACATTGTAAAATATTTTTTGAGTAACCAAACCTGAGTTTACGAGCTCACGACTCAAATCAAAAGACAAACTTGAAAATATCACATATATGAGAATTTTCAAGTTTGTCATTTTGCTATCCAAAAGTCCTTTGAGATCAATTTCTCATTAACCAATAATTGGTTTTAAACATGTTAATATTTCATGTTAAATTAATCACATTGAAGTATAAAATCCAACAAATTCTTTAACTACAAATGTCAATGGATCCCATATTAAATTTAGCTTCATAAGTTCCCGTTAATCATGCTATATAAAACTAATTTCCAATAATATTTATAATTTATCTCAAGTTTTGGTTTAATCTATTTTTTTCCTAGACCATGATTTAAGTAAATTGAAATGTAACTTATTTACATTGAGGGAAAATATATTGAACATTCAAAAAATAATAAGTAATTTAGTGAGAAAATTTAATAAGTGTAAGTAAAAATCTATAAAAATGCCTCTATCGGTATAGTTAGTGGTTCATTGACTACCGGTTGATGGCTAACTACTGCCTGTGAAAAGCTTCTTGCAGGTCAACCACAGGTGTAGAAAATAATATTTATAATATTGCCAGCAAGAGTTTTTTCATGCTTTAAAATACCATTATATGTAAAAAGCTTTTCCTCGCATTTGAAAGTGCAGGCTAAAATCTTATTTGAATTGACTTCATATATTACTGAACATATTTATTGAATATGCTATGTTGACACTTAAAACTACCCTTAGAGGTTAATAACTTTAAAAAATATTTTTAAGTACTGATAAAAATCTTATTTACATTGAAATTTTATATTAATTTATGTATTTGTTGAATGAATTATTTTGACACTCGTAAGTTAATATCCTTTAATTTATTTTTATTTATTATTATTATTTTGAAATTTGATATTAAGATGTAAGCAACAAAAACTCTCTGAATACTCTTTTTGAGAGTTATTTCAAGCTCAAAAACTTCATAAATTGCGTAGGAAAACAATTAACATCAATAACTAAATATCTAACTTAATAACCAAACCAATTTCATCACACAAACAAGGTGATGACATATTCACACTCGACAGCTATTGCAATCTTTCAATGGTCTTCCCTCGTTAAGAATCCAACTGAATACTTATTTTGACATAAAGGTTAACAAGTATAAACCAAACAAATTCTAGGGGTCATGATAAAATATTGTAAAAATACTATTGTTTATCTTTTACACAAAAATGGTTAAGACTTTAAAAGATAATTGATCTTTAGTTATTTTCAGCTTGCAAATACAACATGCCCTTAAAAAGCACACAAACTTTGAACAACGTCACATTGCCACCAGATCGACAAGGGGATCTGATCATTTTTGCCAAATTAAGACGCTGATCATGGAAAGTATTAGAAAACCTGCTTGGTGTTCAAAAACACAAAAAGGATTCTTTATTAGAATGCATTAGAAGAACATCGTCATCATACATGACTATTTACGTATGTTGCTTCCTTTGATTAGCATAAAAGCATAGAAAACTCTAAACATGTTTATGTCGGAAGTATACTTTTACCTGATAAGATTACAAGAAAAGCACAAATCTGCAAAACTATATATGATTAACATTCTAGTAATGTTTCTTTGTGCACACATCAACAGCACAACTTCTCATGTAGACGCTCTTACTTGAGATATCAATTAGAAAAGCAATATCGCAGAAACAAATTAGAAACCTTCCAAGAGGCTTAAATTTTCCAAATGCAACCCACTTCTCCTTTTCCAAGAAACGGAGAGAGAAAAAGGAAAAGCAGTCCAAAGATAAATAAGATTATTTAAGCAGGACCCATTTTCACTGATGTTGATTTTGGACTATCTAAGGTAAAGGTCACCATCACTACAAACCCAATCTTACGTGATAATGATAGAAATACAAATTCATGTTATTCAGATAAACCACACTGAAGTAAGAAGAAAAACTCACAAGTAATATCAGATTTTTCTTTTCTTTCTTTCTTTTTCTTTTTTTTTTTTTGGGGGGGGGGAGGGGGAGAGGTAAATAATATCAAATTTTTGAGAGAACACCAATGCAACTTCAAGAAATGCTTTAATGTTCTATGCGTTGACTATTTATACATTGCAGCCACCACTTTCGGTAAAAAAAAAAATCAGGAAACTCACAGGTCTTATAAGTAGCAACACCAAGTCCCTCAGTTTGTATTAATAACAAAACCTACAATTTTAAAGGGTCAATTTACCCCATGGTTTGGCTCAAACACCTCTAAATGAAACATCAAACCCAGATATATGGCTGACAAATATACTGTGACTTGATGATGGCCTGTTAAATACACACACATTATTAAAAAAAAAAAAAAAAAAGGAAAAAAAACATGAGCAATAGCAAGGCAAAACAGGGAATTGCAGGACACTTCTCAAAGTTCTACATTCATTAAACACATTAAAATTGACAAGAAAGTAACATTAATCATTGAATTTAGTTTGCAAGCTCCATTGCTCAGTTTGTGTAGCTTTAGATTAGAAGTAAAAAGGAACAATCCATTTCCAGGTTATCATTCAGCTATTCTATCTTAATTGCAAAATTAAACTGGTCCAAGCACAAGTTTTCCCCAAGGGATACCCAAAGAGCCAAGATTAAGACTTATAAAATGCTGGGAGTATAATAAAAATATAAGAAACTAAAGACACACGGTTACAATTTCTAAACTTTGCATTTATTACATCACATGATTTCTATTTCACGGGACAAATATTAACATCAAGGAAATTTAGAAGTTGATATCGAAGCAATCCCACTCATTGCATCACAACTTAAGTGACAGGAAAACTTTGGAACAAACTATCAAGGTGAATAAAGAATGCCTTGACAGCATGGAACTGGTAACCTAAGGGTAGAACTCTAAGAGCAGTTAATTTCTCGATGCCATTGGTTCCAACCAGACCAAGAACTTGCCCAGGCCTTGGAACTGGAAACCTAAAATTGCAATTTAATGCCACCTTAAAGCGGAACTATTAAAAATACTTATTATCTACAATTATTACAATATATAATTATTAATAAGGAAATACAAATAATTATGTGAAAAATTAAATTTTGCAATTATTTTATCCTTTAAGATTAAAAATGAAATATTAGCGAGCATAGTTGATCGATTTGAGCTCCCACAATTAACGAAAGTGAAATATGATCAGTAAAAAGATCAACTTATGTTTTATTTTTTTATGAATTTGTCAATTGATTTTAAGAAAATATATTTTATATTTTTATTTTTTTATTTAAAATTAATTTAATAATAATTTTTTATAAGAAAAAAATGCAACTTGAAGTATTTAATTTTCATAATAAAAATATAATTATTTTGATATAAATATATATTTTAATTTTTAAAAAATATTTGAATAGATAATTATTTTTTAGTATAATTGAAATTATAAAAAACTCTAAATCCCAAGCGAAGTAGGAGAACTATAGATAAAAATAATCGCACGGTGATTCAATAAATTGGGTGTCAAAGTTTTAAAAAAATTCAAAATGGGTTATGAACTAAAACTATTTATATAACCAAAAAAACTAAAACTATTAATAATTTATAATTATTATAATAAATAATTACAACTAAGAACTTAGAAAAAAAATTTTAGGTATAATAACTTTGAATATAATACTATTACATTACCTAAACACAACATTGAAAAATAATTGATATTACATAAAATATGATACGATATAAAAAATAATACGAACATGATACATACACAAGAATATCAATATTTATAAAGTATGAATTATTAATATATCAAAATTTATATAAATATATAATGCTTTAAAATAATACATAAAAATATACGAATATGCACGAATTGCCCATTTAAATTTTTATGGAGTTGATGAACTAAAAATATTTATAATTCATAATCATCATAATAAATAATAGTAAGGAGCTAGGAAAATTTTTTTAGATCTGACAACTTTGGATATAATATTATTACACGAAATAAATATAATACGAAAAATAATTAAAATATTAAAAAATAACATAAACATTATACATATATATAATTTTAATAATATCTACATAATACAAATGATTTATATAACAAAATTTATATAAACATATAATATTTTTGAGGATTAGTCTAAATATTTACCGTATATCGCAAAAGAATTTAGAAGGATTACTTAATGAAACATTATAATAAATAATTATGAGTAAGAAAAAGGAATAGTCTTTTTTTTTAATCAAAAACTTGAAATTAGGAGAGACAAAAGTTTTAAGAGAATTACATAATGAAGTAATAAACTAAAACTATTTATTATATAATTATTAAAAAGGAAATAAAAAATTTATAATTATTTTATATCCTTTGATGTGAGAAGGGAAAAATAAAGACTAGTTCGATAATTGATCACTTTAAGCTTCCAGAATTGAAAAAAAAAAAAGTAAAATAGTAAAAAAAAATCGTTTTAAAATTTTTTTTCAAAGTATTTACCACATAATTTAAAAAATGTAAAAAATTTATGTTTTTATTTGAAATTGATTTAGTAAATTTTTTTTTTTATTTTTGAAGAAGATAATAATTTGAAATTTATATTTTAATATATTAAAATCTTAAAAAATTATTTTAATAAATAATTTGTATTCAATATAATGATTAAAATTATATAAAAAAGTTCAAACCTGTTATCGATGAGGGAAAGACTAACTAGTTTTGTATCAATAAGACAACATTCGTTTACTATTTAATCATTATAATATTTTTTTCTTACATTAACACTTAAAACAAAAAAAATTTATATCGACCTATCTGATATTATTATTCAATATATTATTTTTTATAGATAATTCGTCAATAAGATAATTTTTATTCTATAATATAAAAATAAAACTTTTATATATCTTTATTTAAAAAATAAAGAATCAATTATTGAATAACACATGACATAAAATTAAGAGTTATTTAAATAATATCATGTATAAACATGACATGAAAAAATGATTAAAATATGATAAAAAAATAATATGATCATAATATGAATATACAAATATGTCAAAATTTTTAGAGAATAATGTGTATATAAAATTGAGAGTTATTTGAATGATAACAAATTAGACTTTTGCAATTCAGAACATGATGCAAAAAATAAATAAATATACAATAAAACAAGATGCGACGTGAAAAAAATACATAACATAATATAACATAAAAATTTAACACTAAAACAACTCAAATACACGATTATTAATGTGTCAAAATTTATATATATTAAACTTAAAAATAAATATAATATGAAATAATATGAATCTCATCATAAATATTTATATTTTTTTAATTTGTTAAAATAAAATAAAAAATGGAAGGCAATTGTATGGCAAGCAATTTCCTTTCATTATAACTTTTATCTATTTTTGTGATATATATATATATATATATATATTATATTTAAAGTTTTGTATATAATATTTATATTAATATATAAATACTGAAATTGTTTAATTCTTAATTATATAAATTTAGAGTTAAAATTAAATTACTATAATAAATCGCACAAAAATTAGAATAAATTAAGATATAACATGAAAATAACATTAAAAATAATTAAAATATAATGCGACATAAAAATAATATGAACACATCATAATAAATTAAATAAATATTAATGTATCAAAATTTATATTAATTTATAACACTTTAAACACACAAAAACAAACATAATTTTTTTTTTTAAATTGAATCATTATGATAAATTATGCTAAATGTGAAATAAAGTAAAACACAACATGAGCACATAATCCCTACTTATGTAATATTTAAATTATGTTGTGATCGCTCGAATTCGAGAAAAGTATAAAACCTAAAAGGTGAAAAACTCGATATTACCCAAGCCAAAAAATCTTGAGGTCTAAAATATCTCATTAGTGCTAATTAAAAGTAGACTTATTAATGTTAGACACAAATATATGAATATAACACAAATAAAATACTAATAACACAGTATTAAACGATATGAATACATGTCTCAAATTTTATATAATATGAATTATTAAAGTATAAAAATTTATATAAATACAAAATATTTTAAAAATAATTATGATATGACAAAATACATAAATATGACACGAATAAATTAATTATCAAATCTAAGCAAAGCACAAAATAAAACTAAAAATAATCTAAAATTACTTAATTATCCCCAAAATTATATGAAAGTCCAAAGGAACCTACTTTTTAATTGAACTAATGTTATGCCTCTAGTTTGCTGGGAGATTATTTTTATTTTATAAATTTTAATTATTATTAATAAAAATTAATTATTAATTAAATTTTATTAAATAATAAATATATATTTAAAATTAGATATAAATTTTAATTGATTTGGAGTTATTGAGCAAAATATTACTTTAAATACATCATTTAAAAATAAAATAATTAATGATAAATAATACTTATTTATTTAAATTTAATATGGATTTTAAATCGATCCATGAGTCAAAGTGTGGATCAATTGCTTTAAATGCATTATTTGAAAATAAAATTAAAATAATTATTAAAAATAAATTTTTTAAATTTTTTCGTTGGTCGACTCGAGTATCAATCCTGAACTAACCTTTAAGTTAACGTGTGGATTAATCCATTTAAATAAACTTCTAAAATTAAAATAAAAATAATTAATAAAAGAAATTTTTATTTTATTTTTTTAGCATATTTGATATATATTCTAAATTGATTCGCAAGTCAATGTGTGGGCCAACCTTTTAAATACATCAGTTAAAAATAAAATAAAAATAATTAAAAAGATAAATTTTCTTTACTTGGGAAATCGACCTCACTGTTTATTTTTTAAGGAAGAAAACAGTAAACAGCAAATAAAAATAAAGGTAAAAAAGTAATTATAATCTTTTTATTAATAATTCTAATAGTTGTTATATTTATTCTTTGAAACTATTTTTTCTATTTCTAAGTTAACGTGTTACGCCCTCGCTTTGCTGACGGATTTTTTTTATATTATAAATTTTAATTATTATTAATCAAAAATTAATTATAAATTAAATTTTATTAAATGATAAATATATATTTAAAATTGGATATAGATTTTAATTGATTTGGAGTTGTCAAACAAATCTATTATTCTAAGCACATTATTTAAAAATAAAATAATTAATGATTTTTTTTAAAATTTTTATATTTTTATTAAATATATTTATTTATTTAAATTTGATATAGATTTTAAATTGATCTATAAGTTAAAGTATGGATTAACTATTTTAAAGGCACCATTTAAAAATAAAATTTAAATAATTCTTAAAATAAATGTTTTTAAATTTTTTTCGTCAGCCAGCTCAAGTATTAATCTTAACTTGACTTTCAAGTTAACATATAGATTAATCCCTTTAAATAAACTTTTAAAATAAAAATAAAAATAATTAATAAAATAAATTTTTATTTTTTTAGTAAATTTGGTAAGAATTTTAAATTGATCCGTGAGTTAATGTGCAGATCAATCTTTTAAATAAATTATTTAAAAATAAAATAATAATAATTAATAAGATAAAAAATTTTTACCGAAGAAGTCAACCTTAACTTTTTATTTTTTAATAAAAAATTGCAAGCAGCAAATAAAAATAAAAATAAAAATAAAAAAATAATTATAATCTCTTTATTAATAATTTTAACAAGTATTATTTTTTTAAATTATTTTTTAATTTTACTATTTTAATAATTATTAATTTATATTTTTTAAATTTTTTTATTATTACTGGAGAAAAATAATCCTATAAATTTAAAAATGAGCCCTTGAGTTCTACACAGGAGACCAAAATCTTTGCCATGTCTACATTAACACGCGTCACTGGATTATGTGAGAAAGAATAAAATATTGCCTCGATTAAAAACAAATAAACAAAAAGCCAATCAAAACTTCAAGGGGACTTATGGGGAGCGCTCCCCGTAAGGCCCCAGCCTTTTTTTCTTTTATAGTTTTTACATATATTATTATATAATAATACATAAAATTATTATAATTACATAAATATAT
>JBBYHL010458052.1:0-15119 GCA_038381835.1 Adansonia madagascariensis | reverse complement strand
TGTCAATGACTTGAGTTTGGACTCGTAAACATAAAGAAAATAAGAAATACCCCCTGCTTTGCTTTGTCCCCTATTTTAGGTTATGGTCAAAATTGAGTTGTTTTCTTGAATTTCATCTCGAGACATTCGAATATCCCTGTATCACCCCGATTAGACTTGAGAACATGCTTTGACCTCCCATAGGCTCGTATCAAGGCACAAACATATTTTACATCTTTACCATCCTTATTCACAATAATTTCTTTTGTCAAAAGTTATCGAAATGCTCACACATTTCATAAATCACAAAGTTTTTTCAACTTTGAGACATGTCACTCTTGGGGATACTCTAACTCCAACCTTCCGAAAGGATACTCCAACCTCGCTCTTCAAAATTATTGAGATTCTAAAATCTTTCTTTGTCAAAATGATTTGTCATCCATGGGGATACTCCAACCTCTACCCTCTGAAAGGATAATCCAATCCTATTTTTCCAAATTGTCAAGATTTAAAAATCTTCCTTTGTCAAAAATTATTTGCCATTCATGGGGATACTCCAACCCTATCTTACTGAGAGGATATCCGAACCCTATCTTTCAACTGTAATTAATCTTTTTTTTCTCCCCCTTGGGTTTTCATTAATATGTCAAACAAACCTCGTTTAATCAAGAAACCTAGATGCATCTCAAAATTTTTCGATTCGATTATTCCCAAATAATTGATGCCAATTGCGAGATAAATTCCAATAGTCCATTCCTTTTCTTTATCATTACATTGAATGATCCATGTTATGTTACTTCATTTGTTGCTTCACTAATGTGATTTCTTTATGATGATTATTTGCATTCATGTTTTCCAATCATTTCAAGTAAAACTAAAGGTAATATTCTACGTGGGTGTCTCTCCAGTGCCTAGAATGGAATATTCTATTTTTCAAAGTAAAATCCAGAGGTCATTTTTATCGAAAATCTCTATATTCCCCATCCCTCTGGGGTGTATATGAGATTAAATCTTTTTCATCAAAACCTAGATTATTTCTCTATGATTCATGCAGTAAAAGGGGTTATATCGAAATAATGACAAGTTAAGATCAAAAGAATCAAAATCGAGACAAGACATAGCTAGTAAGGTACCAATTTTGGGCATCGTGAAAAGGTTCATGCCTTATCACGTGTAACTAACTCTCGAACCCAAAGGGTTAATCTTTGCACTACATAGACCATGGGATCTATGTTTTGAGTTTCGTAACTCAAAACATAGGTTTCAATAGGCATCCAATCATGCCTAACTCTAAATGATCGGTGGTGACTCCAAATATTGGCCATTTCATGATGGTCTTTCGAGACCCATAAGATGATGATTCATCTTATGGTCCCTTTCACTGTACCACAAGTCGAGAATCCGTGCATTCTCATTCTCATCACATCGCCAAAGAAAAGTTTTCGGTCAAGAAGATATTTCCAGGTTAGGAAAATATTTTAAGTCATGCACACCCATAGATCCACGAGGATCGACCCTGGGGTACATTGCGACAGCTTGGTGACTCCACTGGGGACTGTATAGAGAGTTAGGCCAATATCTAGCCGTTTCTTACTAGGTTCCTAGTTCTTTCGATCTTCGATCATTATTTAACCATGACCTTTTCTTTTGTCAACTAGTCTTTTGTTTGATGTGATTGCTAAGATTGTCTTATTTTTGACTAATCATTAGTTTAATTAAAATGGTAATACGAAAGTAAACAAAAAGGTTTGATCATTTCCCTATCACACATCGCGCACTTGCATGTGCATTAGTGTCCCACCAAACTCCATGGCATGGTTACAACCCAATCATTAGGAGGAAGTGAGCTATCCGCCTTCGTGAGTAGCCCTCCACATAAGCATGGCAATAACTTCCTGGATGTAAATTACCTATGTCTTTCATGAGTAACCCTCCGCATTTGCATAGGAAAATACATCCAACGTATCAAACCTATTTCACCAAACCCGTGATGGGTTTAGGATCGGGGTCCCTTTACTGTCCTTACTAGACGGAGGAGCAATTCGAATACCTATTTAGGCATCAACTTAAATCTCATATAGTGAGCCCTACGAGGTAAACCATGTCAAACCACATTGAAACGCTGCTAGAATGCCCAAAGAAAAGGGTTACTCAGGGAAACATTCCTAACCTTTACGCTTAATTACCATAATTATGTAGGTGACAATGAGTATACAATTATCACCCACATCTACATTTTTATCATTCATCAAGGCATGCCATCGTGCTGCTTGAATGACGGCTAACCTTTGTATAAATAAATGATGGTAAACAAAAACCATCATTCATAACATCTTATAATGTAAGCCATTATGCTATCCAAGTTATGGCTTAACGTGCATCTGCAGTAGCGGTGATGAACGAATATTGCTGCAGGTCATTTATTTCTCCATCAAAATAAGATATTGCATCACCTCATGGAGGGCAAATCGTATCTTGGTATGTTGAAATGCTGTCCGCTTCTCATCTCACCACCTTGGTTGAGACATGTTATGATTTTTTTTTGTTCTGATGTTATTAAATTCTTTGTTTCCTTACATTTGTCTCCTATCTATTCCACTAACTTATTTTCCCTTTGTTTATGTTTTGGTGCATGCATCATTTCATCATAACCATTATGACTATCATTATTCTGGGATAATTATTTTGGTTCAGTGTTTAGCAAGTGGCATCATTTATGGAGCAACAGCTTGTCTTAACTATCGAGTCCTTTGAAAATGTCAGAACATGGTCAAAAGGTCACCAACATCAAGACAGGGACATCCGAAAGCCCAATTACATCTCAAAAATGCATGAAGAGGTCAAGATCAGTTTTTGTCAAAATGATTGTCGAGAATTGAAGCACATTTAGGACAATTAGGATAGCAACACGATAGAAGCCTTCACTAAAATGTATGGGGATATAGCTCTCTTACTTCAAGTTTAGTTGGATGATGGCTTGTTGCGAGCAGCGATACAATTTTGGAAACTGGTCTACCGATGCTTCACCTTTAACCAGCAAGATTTAGTCGCTACCATTGATGAGTACATAGCATTGCTCAACATAGAAAGGGCCAAGCCAGATCGAATTTACTGCAAGGCGCTAATGCCTCCTCCTTTCAAGAAGAGGTTAAGGCAAATTCTTGGAGTCATGAAGCATGGGTTGACAATCACGTCAAAGTAAAAGGGACTACCGAATGCATATCTTGGGCCACCTTGAAAGAGGCAATATAAATCTTTCTGATCAAAAGAAAGCTTAAGATGTCTATGCTCTAGCAATCTACTGGCTTGTTATATTCCCAAAGAATTTGGGTTATGTAGAGGCGGCAGTCACAGATTTCTTTTCTCACTTATGTTGTAACATCAACCCTACTTCCACCATTATCGTCGAAACTATCTGTGCCCTCAGCTTTTGTAATAGAACTGGAACAGGAAGGTTTATCGGATGTGCCCCATTGCTCTAGATATGGATCCTAGGTTATATTTATGTTACGAAAGGGAGAGTCAGGCAAAGTGTCTTCTTCAAGATTAGTCCTCTTTCCACGGCATTAGAAGAAGAATGTCATCAAGATAAGATAGAAAAGTATCAGGTTAAGGAATTATGAAATATCAAGGAGGAAGAAATCATGTGGAGAGCCCCATGGGTGTTCCTTCAGTCGATTGTGTACAGATATGGAGACTACATTTGTGTATAGATGTGGAGATTACATTTATGTGCCACTCCTAGGATTATGGGGAAATACCAGTTGTGCTCCTCTTTTGGTGTTATGTCAGTTTCAGTGCCAACAATTCATCCCATTCTTCAAAAACTTAGGACATTGGGATTTTGAATATGGAGAGCCCAATTATGAAGCGAAAGTCCAGTTAGCTTTCCAAGCTTGGAAGAAGATCCATTGTATGGAAAGATACTGGAGAGGAAGCCTTACCACACCTAGATACGAAGAATGGAGACTCTACCATATCAATGATCTATTGCCACCACCTAACTCTGGGATACTGCAAATCCCAATAGAGGAACTGCCTTCTGAGATCGAGCTACTTAGGAGGGAGTTCGAACGAGAAAAGGCATCCTTTGCTACAGAAATCTCTCAACTTAAGGAGGAAAAGGGCCAGTTAGAGATGGATATCCATCTTAGGAGCAGTGAAATGGATGGAGTCATTAAAGAAAGGGATCGCTTCAAAGATGACCTTGAGAGCCTGACCAAGGATTATGTGACACTTAGAAAAGCTAACAAGTCTCGACGTATTGGCAAGACATCAGTTGAATGGGAAGCAAAAGTCACCACTCTCAATCATAGTTGATTCAGCAAAAGGAGGAAATCAGAACCAGCAAAGAAAAGTTCATAAGGGCACTTGCTTCCACCTACCAACGAAGGAATCAAAGAATTGAAGCCCAAATACAAGATGCGAGAGCCACCAGGGTTGAAAATGAAGCCCTCATTCACAGAATCCAGGAGTTAGAACAGTCTCTTCAAGATAATCAAGGTCATAGCAATGAACTAACAAGGGCTTTCGAGCAACGTGAACTAGATTGGCAAGCAATAATCAAGCAAGCAAGTCTGAACTATCAAGAACAACACTAACACCTCACTCAACAAGTTCAGATGGCTCAATGAGAGGCGGATGACATGATTAAAGTAGCTCGATGCATAAGGCGAGACATTGCACCTGTTAGATATCATGAGCAATGACTTTTAGGTTTTCTTGATTGTGTGATTACACAATGTAATCATGTTAGATACTTTTAGATATAATCATGTCGTAAAAGAAAAACCCTTTTGTGACTCAATGAATGATTTTATTAACGAAGCTGTTCCAAGAATCAATTGTCTCTAATGCATATGCACATTTAATTTCACCATTTTTCATTACACTTGCATCAATCATTCATTATCTTAACTTATCATTGCATCATAAATGCTCATCAATAAATACATTTTTTTATAAAAAAAGTCTAATATGGGAATTGGGCCTCAAAAGTGCAAGGGATTCCAAGTTAATTAGGAACACAGAACCTTATATTACACACTGCTATAACACATGATGCCGTAAGCAAATCATGGAGAGTGATCATGAAGTTCATATTAAGCGACTTGAGCTAATGGTTAAGGAATCATAAGACTAGATACTTCGTTAGCAATACGAAATGCAGAATCAAATTGCAAAACTTATGGAACTAATGACCACCTCTATGAAAGAAAAAGGACAAGCCAGCACTACTGAAACAAGGAATAATCCTTCCAACGCTAAAAGTCCCCATATCAATAATCCAAAACCTACCCAAGGGGAAACTAAACAAGAATAATGGCCTGCTCCTACACCTGTCGCTCAGGCTCTGCCAGTCATCTACCTTAATCCCGTTCCGGTAGGCCAATTCATTCCCGATAATTAAGGGGTGAATGCAAGAGTCTCATCAGTAGATCCAATAACGCTTGACCATGAGGCACCAGAGAAAATAAAAGGGCAAAAGAGCACCATGACTGTGGCAAAAATGAACAAATTCCAGCTGCTGGAAAAACACCTCCAAGCTATCGAAGAGAGTGCCAAGTTCAGAGCTCTTGACGTGAAATTACTATCTTTGGTGTCCAACCTTGTCATTCCCCTAAAATTCAAAGTCTCAGAGTTTGAAAAGTTTAATGGAACCACCAACCCTCCTATCCATATTCAAATGTACCTACGAAAGATGGCCGGGTATGAAAAAGATGAAAAGCTCCTCATCCATTACTTCCAACATAGCCTTATTAGGGCAGTAACTCGGTCGTATATCAAGCTAGACAATGTGAAAATCCAATCATAGGCCGACTTGGCTAAGGCCTTTCTGAATTAATACTACCATGTGTCAGATTAGGCGCTGGATCGACTTTCCTTAATGAATTTTAAGAAGAGGCCCACTAAAAGCTTCAGGCAATATGCCCAAAGGTGGAGAGTGGAAGCAGCCTTAGTCCAGCCTCCCCTTACAGAAAGAGATGACAGTTACTTTCATCCACACCTTACTCGCTCTTTATTATGAGAAGCTTATAGGAAATGCCACCAAGAAATTCACAAACCTAGTCATCTCTGGAGAAATGATTGATGCAGCCATTATGAGTGGTAGAATGTCAGCCAGGGAAACATCTGCATCAAGGAAAAAGCCTATTGCTAGTAAAAAGAAAGAAGGAGAGGCCAATGCCAAAAGTTATGCTAGCTCATCTTAGCCAAAACAGTGTCAAATAACTGACCCTCACTACCTAAGCATGCTGTATTCTTGCCCTATCACCATCCCTTCTCAGCTAGTTAATGCCATAACCTTCAATCCATCCTTTGCAATCCCATCCAACCCACCACAAAGCTACCCTCCATAAGTTTACCAAAATACTAATTGAGCAACCAATAATGAGCTTGGCAATCAAGGTGCAAATCAATAAAGACAACATTTTGATCCCATCCTTATGACCTGTAAGGAGCTCTACCTGACCTTACTCCAAAATCATTTAGTGGCCCCAATCTATGTCCCAGAACAGAAGCCACCATACCTGTAATGGTACAACCTTAACGCCCACTATGAATACCATGCTGGGGCAGCAGGGCATGACATTGAGAGCTATATATCTTTTAAATGAAATGTGCAAAATCTAATTAACTTAAAAGTTTTGCAGTTTGGGATAAACCAGGGACCAAATATTGCTGCCAATCCTTTACCAAACCACATTGAGCCAGCTACAAACATGATCGACATTAAGAACAAATATGAAGCATAGGTAAGCATAGAGGATGTAAGAATGCCAATGTTCTTATTCTGGAAAGCATTGATTTAGGTCAGGTTGCTCAAAGTAATAGAAAAATTGGAAGACAATCTTGACAACTTCGATACTTCCACACAATTATAGGTCATACCCTACAAACATGCAGGAGTTTAAGTCCATGGTTCAAAGAATGATGAATGAAGGTCAGATAGAATTCTATCATGAGATCACACCTCTGCTGAATCTATCAATATGATAGGAGATGAAACCATGCAACCACCTTATGGAAGAAACCGACCCCTTATTCTTTATGGCAAGTCAAGTCTTAAGGTCAATTCTTTGACACCTACACCAAAATTGGTTGTGGAAGTACCTAAACCATTCCCATATAAGAGTAACAAAGTTATCCCATGGAAATATGAGAATCAGGTAGTTATGATCGGAGAACTAACTCCCACAACTGCTGTAATCGAACTATCAAGAGCTAGTCACCTAACCTATAGTAGAAGGTGTTATGCTTCCTTAGCTCAAGAAAAATAGAAGGTTGATGCATCTTTAAGCACCGGTACCACTCAGCCCAAGCAAAGAATTTTGAGCCTGAAAAAGTCAAGGAAACATTGAGTGAAAGAGAAGCCATGGAGTTTCTCAAGCTCATCAAGCATAATGAATACTGCATTGTGGATTAATTAAGCAAACAATCCGCCAAGATTTCTATGATATCTCTGCTTCTTAATTCAGAGGTTCATCGAAATACATTACTAAAGGTGCTAAATAAAGCATATATGCCCCCGGATGTCTCTGTAGATAAGTTGGATCGGCTAGTGAACAACATCATGGTCGATAATTATATCTCCTTCGCTGATGATGAGATCCCACTCGGAGGTAGGGCCAGTTGTAAAGCTCTGTATATCACTACCCATTCTAAGGGACATATTTTGCCTAAAGAACTTATAGACAATAGGTCACCTTTTAATGTCATGCCTATGACTACACTAAGTAAACTCCCTGTCGATCAGTCTAACATGAAAAGTAGCCACACTATGCTCTGAGCTTTTGATGGAACGTGTCGTGGAGTAATTGGAAATATCACAATCCAGCTCCAGATAGGCCCATGTACATATGAAGTGGATTTTCAAGTTATGGATATTAATCCTTCTTACAACTGCCTATTAGGTAGGCCATGGATACACTCTGTCGGAGCCATCCCATCCTCTCTCCATCAGAAGCTCAAATTTATGATAGATGACAAAGTAGTCACCATCGGAGCTGAAGAATAAATGATTGCCACTACTTTCACTGAGGTTATCTACTTAGAGCCTAATGAAGATGCACCGGATTCATCATTCCAATCCTTTGAGTTTGTCAATGTGACATTCATGGGAGAAAGGTTGCCAATAGTTAAACCCCACCTATAAAAAAGTACCCACTTGGGTTTAAAATTGACTGTTGACAAAGGTTCCCATGCTGGAAAAGGGCTTGGCAAGAATTTACAAGGGATGGCCCGAGCCTTACAGGTCACCACTCAAGCCAACAAAAGAGGCTTAGGATTTAAGGCTAATGCGCACTCAAGAAAGCAGCAAGAAAAAAGGATCTGCAACCAGGAGACGACACAATCATTAGGTCAAAAAGGGAAGTCAAAGCCGATAATGTTCTATTTCTCCATGAGATATTTTGTTCGGGAACATGAATTAATCCAAGCCAATTGGAAGAGCAAAAGGCTAAAGATGTTGTGGTTATCCTAAACAGGGCACTTAACAGCCTCTATCTTCAAGATAGTGAGCCATAAAATTCGTGTCCTTTCACTAAGACCTGATTTTGATGATATGGTCATGACGGAAGCCCCTGCAGTTTTTCTATCCTTTTCATGCAACATCAAGAAATGAAAACCTACCTGCCCTCACCCAAAGGCAGATAGGTATCCTATGTAAGGGGCATTTTTTTTGTCAAATATTATCAATGAAATGACTTTTGCATATATCATTCCATATTATGTATCACTTTTAACCTTTTTGTTCCATTACTCTTTTGCCCTTATTTTTATCCAAATCCCTTAATTGTGTGTATGCTTTTTGCAATGTTTATTTCTTTACCTTTTCAGGTGTCCTGACGATAGTGACATGGATGTGTCTGATGAGTTATTAAAGATTGATTTTGAACAATCAATTTGCACTAGTGAAGTCGATCCTGAAAAAGATTTTGAAAAAAGCTCCATACCACTAGATCTCTTACTATTAGTTGAGCAAGAAGAGAAGCAGATCATGCCCCATAAAGACCCAATAGAAGTAATAAATTTTGGTACTCAGGAGGATCGAAAAGAGGTTAAAATCGAAACCTTAATAAAGTTAACAACTAGGACCAAGCTTATAGACCTACTCCAAAAATATCAAGATGTATTTGTTTGGTCATATCAAGACATGCCATGACTCGACACTGATATAGTGGTCCACAAGCTTCCCATCAAGCCTGGATACAAACTAATCTAGCAAAAGTCAAGAAGGATAAAGCCGAAAATGTTTTTCAGAATTAAAGAGGAAGTTAAAAAGCAATTTGATGTAGGGTTTATTAGAGTAGCCAAATATCCAGAATGGGTTGCCAATATAGTCCCAGTCCCAAAGAAAGATGGCAAAGTACGAATGTGTGTTGATTATTGGGATTTGAATCAAGCTAGTCCCAAGAAAAACTTCCCGCTACCCCATGTTAACACCTTGGTAGACAACATGGCCAATAATTCTTTGTTCTCCTTCATGGATGGATTCTCAAGCTACAACCAGATCAAGATGGCACCTGAAGACATGGAGAAAACAACTTTTGTAACCATGTGGGGGATATTTTGCTATAATGTCATGCTTTTCGGACTCAAAAATGCTTTGGCAACCTATCAACGGGCCATGGTAGCCCTATTCCATGACATGATGCATAAAGAAATTGAGGTCTACATTGATGGCATGATTGCCAAGTCAACAAAAGAGGATGAGCATGTCAAAGACCTTCAGAAACTTTTTGAGCAACTATGAAAATTTTAACTTAAATTGAATCTTACCAAGTGTACCTTTGGAGCCACTTTGGGTAAGCTTCTAGGCTTCATAGTTAGAGAAAAAGGGATTGAAGTTGACCTAGACAAAGTCAAAGCCATTTAGAATATGCGGCCACCTCAAACCCAAGAGAAAGTGAGAAGCTTTTTGGGGAGACTAAACTACATTGCTAGATTCATATCCTAGCTCACTGACAAATGCAACCCCATCTTTCAGCTCTTTCACAAACAAAATCTAGGAGAGTGGAATGAAGCATGTCAAGAAGCCTTTGATAAAGTCAAACATTATCTGTCAAGCCCACCAGTGTTGGTACCGCCGATGCCTGATCGACCTTTAATCCTTTACTTGGTAGTCTTTGACAAGTCTATGGGTTATGTATTAGTGCAGTATGATGAGTCAGGAAAAAAGGAGCAAGCAATCTACTACTTAAGCAAAAAGTTCACGAAATATGAGTGCAATTACTTTACAGTCAAGAAGTTATGCTATGCTTTAGTGTGGATGGCCAAGAGACTCAAGTGTACATGTTGTATCACACCATATGGTTGATTGCAAGGCTTGATCCTATCAAGTGTCTATACGAAGCCCCTGCACTATTAGAAAGGCTAGCTAGATGGCAAGTCCTACTTTCTGAATACGACATTGCCTATGTCAGTTAAAAGGCCATCAAGGGCAGTGCAATAGCTGAATTTTTGGCAAGTCGAGTGACAGATGACTATGAACCCTTAAGTTTTTACTTCCCAGATGAAGATCTAATATGCATTTCTGAAGACGAAGATGCCTCCAACCAACACCAATCTTGGAAGATGTATATTGATGGAGCATCAAACGCTCGAGGACATGGAATTGGGGTAATATTGATGTCACCTGACGAGAGTCATTATCCGTTCATAGCAAGGCTAAATTTTGACTGCACAAATAGTATCGTGGAATATGAAGCTTGTGTCACAGGGCTTCAAGTAGCCATTAAGAAGGATGTCAAGACATTACAGGTGTTCAGCCCTAGTCATCTACCAATTGAAAGGGGAGTGGCAAACTCATGATCCCAAGCTGATGCAGTATAGGAAGCTGCTAGCAGAGCTTAAGAAAGAATTTGATGATATTAGTTTTTGACACTTACCTCGAGAACAGAGCCAAATAATGAATGCTTTGGCTACCTTGTCATCCATGTTTAAAGTCAACCAAGAGTCAAATGTTGCTCTTATCTAGATGAGCATCTACACAACTCCAGTTCATTATCATAGTGTCAAAAAAGAGAAGGATAGCCTACCATGGTACTATGACATCTTTCGTTACATCAAGGATCAGCAATATCTTAAACGTGCAACGGAGACTGATAAAAAGACTATCAGAAGGTTGGCTATGGGAGATGTTCTCGATGGAAAAATCTTATACAAAAGGAGTCACGATCAAGTATTGCTCAGATGTGTTGATACTCCTTAAGCCAAAAAGATCCTAGAAGAAGTTCATGAAGGGATTTGTGGCACACATGCTAATGGACATCGGATGGCGAAGAAAATCATGAGAGCGGGTTATTGTTGGTTGACCCTTGAGAGAGACTGCATCAATTATGCTCAAAAATGCCATAAGGGTTAAATTTATGCTAACAAGATCCATGTCCTTCCAGTGCCACTTCACGTCATGATGGCCCATGGCCCTTCTCCATGTGAGGCATGGACGTGATAGAGCCAATAACCCCCAAAGCTTCCAATGGGCATCATTTTATCTTGATAGTGATTGACTATTTCACCAAATGGGTAGAGGCTACCTCGTATGCTACTGTCACTAGATTGGTCGCCTGTAAGTTTGTCAAGCAGGACATTATCTATAGATATGGCCTCCCAAACCAAATCATCACAGACAATGCAAGCAACTTGAACAATAAAATGATGCAAGAGGTTTGCTCATAGTTAAAGATCTAGCATCATAATTCTATCCTTTATCGCCTAAAGATGAATACGGCAGTTGAGGTAGCCAACAAAAACATTAAAAGAATATTTTAAAAAATAGTCGAGACTTACCAAAACTGGTATGAGAAGCTATTCTTTGCACTTTATGCCTACTGAACCTTAGTTCACACTTTCATGGGTGCTACCCCATTTTCTCTAGTCTATGGGATGGAATCTATATTACCTATCAAAGTTAAGATCTTTTCTCTCAGAGTCTTGATGGAAACCAAACTTGAAGAATCTGAATGGATCAAGAACAGATATGACCAGCTCAACTTCATCGAGGAAAAATGAATGAAAGCCATCTGCCATGGTCAAATTTATCAAAGACGCATGATCTGAGCCCACAGCAAAAGATGCACCCATGATAATTTCACCCAGATGAATTGGTATTGAAGAAGATCCTCCCAATTCACAACGATGCATGGGGCAAGTGGACCCCTAATTAGGAAGAACCGTATATCGTGAAGCAAGCCTTCTCTAGAAGGGCCCTAATCTTGTCAGAAATGGATGGCAATGTCTTACCCAACCCAATCAACTCAGATTCTGTCAAAAATATTGCACGTAGAGGGCGAAAACTTGGAAAGGGTTCTTTCTTAAAAAAACTAATAATAAAAAAAACAAAAAAAAATGAAAAAATGAAAAACAAAAATATAAACAAAAAAAAGGGTCCAGATGAAATTCTGAAAAGGGCATCTATGCAGCCAACCCAACTACAGTTGAAAACCCGCAAGGGTGACTTGAAAAGATTAATTTTGATGGGGTATGAACTGAAAGTACCTACAAGACAATGCAAAGCAATCCTAGAGATCTTTCGAAGATTAGCTCATGCTAGGCACATTCATTGTTCGAGAAAGATTCTGAAAAGCACTTAAAGAACATCCATGTCATGACTATCAGATGCATCTCTTGCCTAAAAGATCATCTTTCTCACTACTCTATCAATTGCTTGTCAAATAGTATATTGAGTTATGTCTCTTTGTTGTCATGAATAAATATTACCTTGTTTCTTTTAGCCCCTCATACAATTCACATTGCACTTATCATTTAACTGATAATGTTTGATAATCAACTGAAATATGTACCAGGACATCTTGATATTACATCGAAAGGAAAAGAAAAGCATAGGAAACTCTACTCATGCCCTGATCATCAAGATCATGCACTTTTCATATCCAAGCACCCGCTTGGCATGACCATACACCAAACCATTTCTTGTTTTCACAAGCCATATCTCAAGAAAAATCATTTTAAGCTAACCAAAAATTGACCCATGCATTCTATCAGAATTCTATCGAAACTAGAGACATCAACCTAATCAGGCAAGTAGTCCCCAAACTATTGATAACGCCTTCTATTTGTTAGGAAAATGATTGAGCCCTTAGAATCGAGAAACACAACAGTCCAAGTTCTTGAGGCTAAATTTTTGGTCATATCCCCAATAGAGCTGGGATAACCTATAATCCCTAGTAGAATTAGGAAAATTTTTGCCTATAGTCACATCAAAGACAAATTGCCATCCCTAAGAGAGTCTGAATGACGTACAAGAAAAACTATGGCTATCTCTCGTATTAGACTTCATATCATGGAATCATGATAGCATTCCATATCATGCATTCACATTACCATCTTACATCATCATTTTTACAATATGCTTCAAGCTAGGTTTGCTGAACCTCCAAAGAATTCTTGGTAAGAACTCTAAACTTTGTAAACCAAGTAAGGTCTTTTTTTCTTATCACCTCATGTCAAAACCCTTTTTATCAAGCAACTACTGTCAAAGTGCAAGTGTCAAGAAATTATTGTCTAGAAACTATCATAAAAAACTTTTATTGAGAACATTCATCAGAAGCTTTGTCAAGCATTTTGTCAAGAACTAGTGTTAACCCTTTCATTAGGAAATTTTGTCATGAACTTTTGTTAAGAAACACTTGTATTAGAAGTTTTTATCAAAAAAAATTGTTAACACCTCTTTAAAGCACACAAGTCAGTGGCACCCCTTAAAGCCCACAAGTCGGTGCCACCCTTTTAAGCCCACAAGTCAATGGCACCCCTTAAAAGCCCACAAGTCAGTGGCACCCCTTAAAAGTTTACAAGTCAGTGGCACCCTTTTAAAGCCCACATGTCAGTGGCACCCATAAAATCCCACATGTCAGTGGCACCTCTTCAAAGCCCATATGTCAGTGGCACCCCTTAAAAGCCCACATGTCAGTGGCACCTCTTCAAAGCCCACATGTTAGTAGCACCTTTTTAAGCCCATAGTCAGTGGCACCCCTTAAAAGCCCATAAGTCAGTGGCACCCTTTTAAAGCCCACATGTCAGTGGCACCCCTTAAAAGCCCACATGTTAATGGCACCTCTTCAAAGCCCACATGTCAGTGGCACCCTTTAAAAGCCCATATGTCAGTGGCACCCTTTTAAGCCCACAATTAAGTGGCACCCCTTAAAAGCCCATAAGTCAGTGGCACCTTTTTAAAGCCTACAAGTCCCTTAAAAGCCTATAAGTCAGTGGCACCTCTTTGAAGCCCACATGTCAGTGGCACCTTTTTCAAAGCCCACACAAGCTGGTGGCACCTACGTCTAAGTCAAAGCCCACAGGAGTAGGTGGCACCCAAGTTCGAGTCAAAGCCCACACAAGTTGGTGGCACCTTAGTCAAAGCCACATAAGCTGGTGGCACCAAGTTTAAGTCAAAGCCTGTACAACCTCGTAACACTTGAGTCAAAGTTTGTACAAGCTGGTGGCACCCACATAAAAAATCCATGTTATTTTATACCTACTTAAGGGGTCAAACCTTAGAAAACCTAACACTCTAGTGTTCTAAAGAGTGTCAGACCACCCCAGACAAAATAGAGTCTATTTATCTTTACCCTGTTTTTAATTTTCAGCAATGGTCAAAGAGGGGTAGCTGTAGACACCTTATTTTATCCGGGCTAATTTTTTTAGTAACCAGGCTAATTTTTCATGGTCTAAGCATTTTTGACTTATCCATCATTGATCAAAAACTCAAATTTAGCATGTTTCTTTGTATCAAAAAAAGGATCAAAACCTATGTTAAATTACGAATTTAGACTTTTAAATTAATTATAACATTTTTTTAAAGTCTAAATTGGATCGAAAAAGGTCAATATCACATGATCACCCTACTCCCTAGCCTGTTAACCAATATCACCATCAGCCACTCTATTTGCTGGAAAATCATTTCAACATTTAAATGAGCCACCCTATGCCCATCACATTGGTAGCAAGTTGCTCCATATCGCCACCCTATAGCCACCAAGCTGACACCACTTTGTTCCCCTTGAGAAATGACTAAAAACACCTCCAAATTGGCTCTAAAATGCTGATATAAATAGACCACTTCTATCTCAGCTAAAAAAGGTTAGATTCCAACTCATTTTCACTTCCAAAACACATTCACACAT
>JBBYHL010458022.1:3756-15126 GCA_038381835.1 Adansonia madagascariensis | reverse complement strand
TTGTATCACTTTCAATTTGCTTTTCAGGAAGCAAGTAACAATTATTTTTCCATGTCTGCTCCAATTAAAATCCAGGATATCTGCCAGGAAGGCTATATGATCTTGGTGCATCAAAGTATGGATCTCAGGCTGAATTGAAGTCACTAATTGAAACCTTCCATCAGAAGGGAATCAAATGTTTAGCTGACATAGTAATAAATCATAGAACAGCTGAGAGGAAAGATGGAAGAGGAATATATTGCATTTTTGAAGGTGGAACTCCAGATGATCGATTAGATTGGGGGCCATCTTTCATTTGTGGTAATGACAAGGAGTATTCGGATGGCACAGGCAATCCTGATACAGGACTGGATTATCAACCTGCTCCTGACATTGACCATCTCAATCCAAGGGTACAAAATGAGTTATCTGATTGGATGAATTGGTTAAAGACTGAAATCGGTTTTGACGGATGGAGATTTGATTTCGTAAGAGGCTATGCCCCAAGCATTACCAAAATCTATATGGAACGAACTTCACCAGGTTTTGCTGTTGGGGAGAAGTGGGAAGATCTTTCCTTGGGTCAGGATGGTCAAGATTCACATCGTGGGGCTCTAAAAGATTGGGTTCAAGCTGCTGGTGGGGTTGTCAAAGCATTCGATTTCACAACAAAAGGGGTTCTCAATGCCGCAGTGCAAGGCGAGTTGTGGCGTTTGAAGGATTCCAATGGAAAACCTCCTGGATTGATTGGAATTTTCCCTCAAAATGCTGTTACTTTCATTGATAATCACGACACAGGGTCCACTCAAAGGCTTTGGCCTTTTCCATCTGATAAAGTCATGCAGGGATATGCTTATATTCTCAGCCATCCTGGCACTCCATCGATAGTGATTTCTGCGATCCTTATCTCCTTTTCTCTTTTTCATGAGTATATCAAATCACGTTTTTCAGTGACACAGTCATCTTAAAAAATAATACTTATAATTTTTTATGCAGTTCTATGATCACTTTGTTGACTGGGGCTTAAAGGATGAGATTACTAAACTGGCAGCAATAAGGAGCAAGAACGGAATTAGTGAGACAAGTAAAGTTAATATTCTAGCCTCTGATTCTGATCTTTATGTCGCTAATGTTGATGAGAAAATCATTACCAAGATTGGCCCAAAGTTGGATCTTGGGAACCTTATACCTTCCAACTACCAGCTTGTAACATCAGGGAAAGACTACGCAGTGTGGGCGAAGAAGTGAGACAGAAAATCAATGTTAAAACTGAAGGGTCACTACATGGTGTTCTAAAAGGCCATGGATTATTAGTCAAATTTCTTAATGTTTCTGTATGAATATTATTATTCACTGAAATAAATAAATGCCTAATACTAGTACTCTTCTTTAATTTACTTCATGATAATTGCCTTGTGAAAAATGTGCAGCACAATCATTTAAATAATTTCTAGGAGCTGCCCTGCATGGGGTGATGTCTTAAATCAAATTATCTTTCATGGATAAAGATTCATTATTAAGGTTATTTGAATACATGGCATATGATTACTATGTGTATTTATTTGTAATTATAAACATGTTCTAATTAATAAAAAGTTACTCATAGGTCAAATCATGCTGCAAGATTATCTTTTACCTTCCCTGCAAGGCAAGTCATAAATAAATAATAGTTAAATGTTTTCCAGCTAATTTGTCAATAACACGTGTCAAAATTAATTTTAAAAGAAAGGAACCGTTACGAGCTCAAAGGTATTTGTATGGGCCTGGGTTAGTTGCTACCCAAGTTCACCCGCTCCTCGGCTAACGGTCAACCCTGTAAACTAGCCCGTTGAGTAACCTGTTTACCTTCGTTTTCAAAACTCGAAACCCTAATAAAAACGTTGAAATCCGAAAGGCATAAAAACCGCAACTCTCCCAACTTCAAATTTCGAAACATTGGCGCTCTTTGCATATTCCATTTCCCTTCTTCACCTTTGGTCCCCAAGAAACGAAAACCATTTCCCAAATTCTCAGATCTCTTTCAATAGCAATGGGTGGCGCTCACAGTCGCGAGGATCTGATTTCAGACTCAGACGAAGAGGAATATGAAGAAGAAGAAGAAGAAAACGACGTAGAAGAGGAAAATTACCAAGATTCCAAAGACGAGACTCCGGAAAGATCTTCCTCAGGTCGAAGACCCAAAACACCGTCCTCTCTCGACGAAGTGGAGGCTAAGCTCAAAGCCCTGAAACTCAAATACCCATCTCTGAAAAACGCCGTAAAGCTCTACCTTCACATCGGCGGTAACACCCCTAAAGCCAAATGGGTCACCTCCGAGAAGCTCACACCTTACTCATTTAACAAGACGTCGAAAATCAACAGTCAGGGTGGAGAGGAAGATGGTGAAGAGAGTGAAAACGAGGTGGAAAATGGGGAAGCTTGGTGGGTTTTGAAGGTTGGTAACAAAATTAAAGTGAAAGTCGGGGTGGAAATGACGTTGAAAACTTTTGGAGATCAACGTAGGGTTGATTTCGTGGCCAAGGGAGTCTGGGCTATGAAATTTTTTAGTGATGAAGAGTATAGGAACTTTGTTAGCAAGTTTAATGATTGTTTGTTTGAGAATACTTATGGGATCGAGTCGAATGATGCCAACAAGGTTAAGGTTTATGGGAAAGATTTTATTGGGTGGGCCAAGCCTGAAGCAGCTGATGATTCCATTTGGAAAGATGCTGAGGATGCTTTGTTGAACAGTCCTCAATCTGCAAACTCGTTGAGGGCAAATCAGGATCTGAGAGAGGAGTTTGAGGAGGCGGCAAATGGTGGGATTCAAAGCTTGGCCTTGGGAGCATTGGATAATAGTTTCTTGGTGGGTGATTCAGGTATTCAAGTTGTCAAGAATTTTGCTCACGGGATTCATGGTAAAGGTGTTTATGTGAATTTTGATCATGGGAATCAGAAGAGTTCTTCAAATTTGGTGCATTCAACGCCGAAGAAGGCTCTTCTTATGAGAGCTGAGACGAATATGCTGCTCATGAGTCCTATGACGGATGGGAAGCCTCACACAACAGGGCTTCATCAGCTAGATATTGAGACTGGGAAGATAGTTACTGAGTGGAAGTTTGGGAAAGATGGGACCGATATTACAATGAGGGATATTACGAATGATAGCAAGGGAGCGCAGTTGGACCCATCAGGAGCCACATTTTTAGGATTGGATGATAATAGGCTTTGCAGGTGGGATATGCGAGACCGGAATGGGATGGTTCAGAATCTTGCTACTAGTACCCCTGTTCTGAATTGGGCACAAGGGCATCAGTTTTCAAGAGGGACTAATTTCCAGTGCTTTGCAACCACTGGTGATGGCTCTATTGTTGTTGGCTCTCTTGATGGGAAGATTCGGTTGTATTCAACCAATTCAATGAGACAGGCAAAAACAGCTTTTCCAGGCCTTGGTTCGCCAATCACTCATGTTGATGTTACCTTTGATGGGAGGTGGATATTGGGCACAACTGATACCTATTTGATTCTTATTTGCACTCTTTTCACTGACAAGGATGGCAAGACAAAGACAGGTTTTAGCGGGCGCATGGGGAATAGGATTGCAGCTCCAAGGTTGTTAAAGCTGACTCCTCTGGATTCACATTTAGCTGGGGTTAATAACAAGTTCCGTAATGCTCAATTCTCTTGGGTAAGCATATGTTTCCTCTTACTCAGATTGAACTGTCTCTTTCATGTGCTGAACTTCTTATTAGCGTACGCAATATAGATATTATTAACTAGCCATTAAATTTGGAATGAGGAGCTTAGCTGGCAGAATGTAACTAGAGTTGTTTGTTGCTTTTGTATTACTGGAGTTATTTAACATCCCTTGATTTTCTGCTCTAGTGCCAAGTAATCAGAATCAATGCAGTCTAGCTTTTTGTTTGAACTCCTAAGTTTAGGATCTAAAACTGATATTGTTAAGGAATATTCCAGTTGCACATCTTGTCTCAATTTGCATTGTCCCCTGCTCGAAACATGGTATTAGATTCAGGCTGTCTAAGATGCTGAATTTTTAACTTGATTTTGAGGGTTATCCATATGCTGATTAATATACCTGGTTTTGAGGTCACAAATTTCTCATATTATTGTATTCCTTTGTCTGACTTTGTTAACAATCAAAACTAAAGCTGCTAGGCTGCTTTATTCCCCAGACATTCAATTTGCCCTCTGCAACGTCAGCATGCCTTTTGTGTCATCTCTATCCTTAAACGTCTTTTAGTCAAGTTTTTCAGTTTAAATTTCATAGAATGCTAGCAAGAGAGGGTGATGGATGACATGATGTGAGTGAAAAAGAGAATGGAAAGACCTCCATTGTTGCTTAATAGATAACTGACCAAGGTTACTACGCGCTTGCCACTCTTTTTGTCCCTTTTTAAGACTCAGATAACTGTTCTTTCTGTGATTTTCTTAGTTCCATGAATAAAATTTTTGACCATGTTTGTAACTACATTACATAGGTCACAGAGAATGGGAAGCAGGAGCGTCATCTAGTTGCAACAGTAGGCAAGTTTAGTGTTATATGGAACTTCCAACAGGTGAAGAATGGGTCTCATGAATGCTACCATAACCAGGAGGGTTTAAAGAGCTGCTACTGTTACAAGATAGTACTTAAGGATGACTCCATCGTCGATAGTCGTTTCATGCACGACAAGTTTGCGGTCACTGATTCTCCTGAAGCCCCACTGGTTATTGCCACTCCCCTGAAAGTCAGCTCATTCAGCATATCCAGCAGGCGATGACATGCTTGGATACCACTCTCCAAATGTTATCTGAGGAAGCCACCCACTGCAAATTTTAGAGCTTCTCAACTGTATTTTCCTTGTTAGATTAGGTGTCTTTGCAAGTTTTATCTGGCAAAACTGTTATTGTAATCACCTCTCTATTTGCTATGAGTTTATTGTGTGTGATCCTAGTATTATCACTCATTACTGGGTTTTAGTTCTAAATGAATGCAGCAGTTATTGCTTCCTAAGTCAAATATTACTGCTTGCGATGACATGCTTGGATACCACTCTCCAAATGTTATCTGAGGAAGCCACCCACTGCAAATTTTAGAGCTTCGCAACTGTATTTTCCTTGTTAGATTAGGTGTCTTTGCAAGTTTTATCTGGCAAAACTGTTATTGTAATCACCTCTCTATTTGCTATGAGTTTATTGTGTGTGATCCTAGTATTATCACTCATTACTGGGTTTTAGTTCTAAATGAATGCAGCAGTTATTGCTTCCTAAGTCAAATATTACTGTTATTGTAATACCGTTTCTGTTATCCAAATTTTTTATTTTTATTTTTTAAATATTTGTATTTAATATCTAAATCCAATGCATGTACTAATATATAATTACCTTAAAAAAAATGTATGCAAAACTTAAAAAAATAATATGCCTACATCGAATATTTATCATATATGACACTCATTTCAAATTCGAATAATATTATCTTATTTGTTTGTTGATGTCATTTAATTTTTGTTTTAGAAAAGAGTAGGTTCGAAACTTCTTAAAATAAACATAATGTGAATAAGGACATTTTAAGAAAAACCAAATCCTTTCATTCATAACAAACTTACATCAGATTTACAAGACTGCACGTCCAGGCATCCCAAAGCCAATATAGAACCACCTTTATTACTTATACCAGATCCTCCAGCCATACAACCCTTCAGTATGCAGTTATATATTCTCAACTTTATCATACATCAAATGATAATCACTAGAATTTACACTCAACAGTAAAAATCTGTCAAATCTTAGGGTACATTTATGGACACAGTGACAAATCCAGGACAAAGGGAGATAAAATCACAACAGAAGAGATAACACAGCACTTCATTGACGACTTACCTGAATTTGGATGAATTTGACTTGTTCTTGGCCAAAAACATGAAAATCTTTGGGAGCAGTGATTTTTTCTTTTTCTTTACGACCTTTAATTCCGGGGATGATTCAGTTTCTGTGTTACTCCCATGAACATATGCCTTTGGGCTTGGTAGATCGCCAGCAGGAGCAGCAGGTACAGGTTCAAAATTGTTCCTTTCTTTCTTTCCCTCAGAACTTGCCCTTGGAGGGTTTCCTCCACCATGGCTCAATTCGGTAGCCTTTCGTCGCTGCTCATGTTCAGCCCTCCACTTTCTCAATTCCTGCTCAATACCCAACTTCCCTTCCTTGGCCTTCTCAGCCTTCTCCATGGCAAGCTTTAGTGCTTCCTTTCTTTCAGCCATCTCTTGATTTACTTGTTCCAGCTTTTCCAGGCTTCTAGACTCGGATTGCTTGGCTAACTCAATTTGAGAAATGGCAGCTGTCACCCTCATGTTGGCCTGTTCCTCTGCCTCATTTGCACGTTTACTGAGGTCATAGTACTCCTCTAAGGAAAGAGTTACACCAGCTGGGGAATCGACATTATTGGTGTTTTGAGCTGATTCACTCTCTTGCAATGCTCTGATAGCAGCTAAAGCCAACTTCTCTGAAGCCTTGGCAGCCTCTATCTCCTTTTGAGCTGCAAGTAATCGACTCTCCATGGTACTTGCTCCAGCCTTTGCTTGCTCTGCTTCTTCCTTTGCTTTACGCAGCTCTTCACGAGCCACTTGAGCAAGTGACTTGGCCTCATCAGCCACTTGTGCTGCCTGCTGCAGTTGTTTGGGCAGCTCCACCATTTTTTCTCTGGCCTCTTTTTCCTTCATCTGGATGATGGCTATTTCTGACCGAGTCTTGTCCAGCTCAGCTTCCAGAGAAGCAACAGCAATCGAAGCCATGCCTTCTCTCTGCTTAATGGTGGCAAGCGCAGACTTTTCCTTGTCAAGTTCTGATTTTAATGAAATAGCAGCCACCTTTAAACAATCCACATCTGCAGTTGCTTTTTCTATATTCAACTTCACCTCTTCAAGTTCCTTCTTTGCTAAAACAATGGCAGCTTGTATATCAATGTGAGTTCTTGTGTCTGATGTCTGCGACTCATTATTGTAGTGTCCATCACTTTCCTCCTTAAGTTTAGATTCCATATAAGCAGCTAATTCAGCTTTCAAATCAAGCAGCAGGGCTGAAGCACCGTCTAGCTTTGATTTCAGATCCTTTGCTGAATGAATTTGCTGATTGAGTCTCTGGAGCTCCTCTTCAGCCTGTTTGAGTTCCTTCTCCCAATGGTGAGTATCTTGCTCCAGGGCCATGGCCGCTCCAATCCTTTTCTCCTCTGCCTCCAAATGGGCAGCATGTGCAGACTCTAAGGACTCCTTTGTGGCAATCAGCTCAATGGTCAATTCTTCCACTGTCTTCTCAACCTCTTTCGAAGCAGAAACAGCCTCTTCGGCTTTCTTAACAGCTATATCTCTCTCAGTCATCAAAGAAGCATATTCCTTTTTTAATGCCTCTAACTCTTCTTTAACAGATTTCAGCTCCAAAACTGCAGCTGTGTGCCTGGCTTTAGCAACCTCAAGCTGTGCCTTTGCTGCAACACTAGCCTCATCAGCAATCCCTTGTTCCATCTCCTCCAGCCTCAGCTTGGCAAGTTCAGAGTCTTGTTTTGCCTGATTCTCTTCAGTTTGAGCTCTCTCCAGGCTTATCTTAAGCTCCTCTATTAGTCTCTTTGTGGAGTCGAGCTCCTTTAATACTTGCATTTTTGCCTCTTCCGCATCCTCTGACCGTTTCTTATATTCAGGCATCTTCTCCTGTAAGTTCTGAAACTCTTGTTCCACAAGCTTACGTCTCTATAGCACAAAAATAAATTTTAGTGATCATTAATAGTTGATAAAGACAGAACAAAATTCATGATAAACAGCATTCACTAGACGTGACAAAACTATACTGCAGCAACACAACTATACCACTATAAAAATATCTAATATACCTCCAAAGTTTGAATTCTATGAGCTTTCCAATCAACAATTCCTCCAAACATGGAAACAGCTTCTTTAACTGATTCAAAAGGTGCAGTTGTATCAATAAGTCCTCTGTTTAAAACAACTTGCTTGGTGTGTGTAGGACTAACAGCTTTTGAGGATTCAACAGTAGAACTGATAATCTTTTGAGGAGGCAGAATAAGATCATTGATTTGGGCTACATGATCCCCATTTTTAGCATCTCCTGCCTTAGAGTTGTTGACCTTGGGAAAGGATGCAATAGTGCCATCAACCAGAACATGTGAACTGCCAACAGAGGATCCGACAGCAACACTAGTGGGTAAAAGATGGGGCTGAATAGAATCATTGGGTGGCGTTATTTGGTGATTACTTTTGGAACCAAAGGAAGCAGAGTGAGCATTTTGACATTGTCGTTCATCAGAAGTATCTTGAAAGGACCTAACAGCAATGGTAACAACCTCGGAAAGGGGCAAGGTAAGCTCACTTGATTTCACTTCATAGGAGGAAGCAGAAGGCAAAATCATGCCATTGTCATTATCGAGCTCAGAAGAACCGACAATAGAATCTGCTTCTTGTGATTGCTGTCCATCAGAAACATCATCTATAGATCCAACAGCAACCCTGGTGACATCTACAGGGGGTAAAGAAAGCTCACTCAGTGGTGCTACATGGTCATTTCCAGAATCTCCAACCTTCGGATTGGGAGCCAGAGGAACACTTATGTCCTCAACATGACAATGTGAAATGCCAACAGAACCAGTATTTTGAGATGGCTGTTCATCAGAACTGTCATGTTTTCCCCCCGTGCTAGAATCTTCAATCTGTCTACCCTGATGATCTGTCTCGGTTTGATCAATTTTAATTGAAGAAGTTGAAGCTGCACTATCTGTTCTACAGTCCTTTTGTTCTTTGGTTGGGTCATCAGAAGCATTTTGTAAAGAGGCTGGTTTAGAACTTCCCATTACCGACAAATAACTTTCAGGTTGTTTTGTTCCATTACTAATTGAAATTGTTCGAACCCCACCAGAATTATGGTCCGCATCTATAGATGATAAAGCCGATTCTGAATGAGGTATCTCTTCTGCTTTTACATTCTCCATATGAGCAAATAACAAAGGCTCCTACAAAGGTGTCTGAAACCAGGAAAACAGAAACCATGTAAGGGACAGGGAAAAGAAACTCACAAGAAATCACTGCCTAAACCATCTAATTTCCGACAAAACACATATATGAAATCAGCAATTATATGTTTCACATAGAGAGTAAATTTCACCAAAACCAGTTAGTGTATACAATCACATTCTTCTATGGTAGATCCTCAATTTATGTTAAGCATCATCTAAGGGAAATATGTGAGCACACGCACTAGTATAGGTGTCCCGTCTCTTATCTGGCACAGACATTTAATTAAGATTAAATCAGCAAATACTTAAACAACGATTAGTCTCATCAAGGAATGAAACAACAATTCCAAAGAACATTAATGGAGCAGATTTTGCACATCTCATCAAATTTCATTTCATGCAAAAGACCCCTTTCGGGCAAAGTTCATTCAAAATTTTCAACTAAATTGAAAAATTCACTCCAACTTTTACCTCAAATCTCAAAAAACGTAAAAAACAGAACCCCATTAATGATGGATGCCGAGTTCAGCCCTGTAAATTAGAGGGTCTGTCAATGAAACAACCTAACTATTTAATCAGCAAACAAACGTTTCTTAGATCATTCATCTGCTAAGAACACACAGGAAAAAAAAAAAATCATATTCCTAATAATCAAAGGAACTCCTTTACCTCGAATGAAATTCAAATTTATTAACGAAAATTTCACAAATTAATACCAGCACTCTAAGATATAACAAAATCCAATCTCAATTCAGAGATAGAATAGAAGCATATACATTCTCAATCCATTTTTTTTAGTGTTTTCAAATAAAAAATTTGCTTCTTTTCCCAAAAGTGATAACCATAACAATATTTTGAGATAAGGAGACCAATTATTATCTAGAAAATCTGCTAATCTTGAATTTAATTGGTAAAATTTCAGCAAGATAAATTATATTAAGGGAAAAAAAAAAAAAAAAGGTAAACGAAAGCTCACAGCAGGCAAAGGAAGCTAATATGTAAATTAAGAAGCCATAGTTGATTTGAAGTTGAAGTCTCGATTGTTTCCGCAAGCAAAATTGGAAAATAAATCAAGAAAGTAAGCTGGAATACTTAAGTCAACGTTATCATAATAAATTCATCCAACTCAACCACCGGCAAATTCAAAATTCTCAGAGCTTCATTCCATAGCTAAAAGCAAACCAAAAAAACAAAAGAAATATGCCGCTTAATTCATAATTAAAGCATCAAATCCAGAATTTAATGCAAAGATAATTAATAAATTTCATTTAAAAGAAAAAAAAAAAAAGGAAAAAGGAAAGGAACTTACCCGGATTAACCAGAAACAAAGAGACTGACGAAGAGTGGAAAGTAAAGCGATTATTATTACTGATTTCTGAAAATTAAAGAAAAAAGAATCATTAATTAATATAAAAAAAAAAGTTGAGGAAAATTTACTGCTAACATTAGAAAAAAAAAAAAAAAGGAAAAAACACAGATGGAAGACACGTGCCTACTCGCCTTTCTTACAGGCTAGATAACATTTTACTTTCTCTCTAAACAGATTTTCGTTTTTTTTTTCTTTATTTATTATATCTTTTTATTTAAAAAATTTTTGAAGTGGAAACTTAAAAAAAAAGGATTGATCTTGAATTTTCTATGGAACATAATAATCGTGCTTCGTTTAAGCGAATCTCATTCTCATAAATGAGATGATAAAAAAAATAAAATAAAATAAAGCTGGTTTGAATTTTGACCATTCAGCTGGTTTTCAATTAAAAAAAGGGGTTCTGCTTTTGTGATATAATTGAAGAGGGAAAGGACAAAGGAGAGAGAATGACGGAACAGCCCCTAAAGCCAGCGTTGGAAATCAAAGCTGGAACGTTGGATCAAATCAAAAGCAACAGTTTGAAGATTATTTTTAGTTGAAAGGTTTTTTGCAGAAGCTTCCGTTCCGTGGTTTGGGGGTTTGGGTTAAACAGGAGCGAGCCGAGATTTGCGTGAGAGTTTGGAGATGACGTCGTTGTTTGTGTCGTAGCGAAAGTTCTTCGCAGTAGCAGTCACTGGCAGTAAAAAAAAAAAAAAAGTAAAGAAAGAGCGGTTGCCACTTGCCATTGGGTTAAAAAAAAGCGAAGGGTCCCAGCTTAGCTTGCATGTGGCATCTCTTTTTTTTCTAATTTATAAATAAATTATATTTTATGTTATATTAAATGATAACTATAATAACACTGGGAAAAGAAGAAATGTATAGAATATAAAAGAAAATAATGGAAACTGGAAAGTGATAGTTTATTAACAAAATAATATACAAGAAATGTGTAACTCTCTTTCTTTTTTGGATATAATTTAAGTTTTATTTTATTATATTAGTTTCATTCAGAAAGAAAGTAAGAATGCTTGCTAATTGCTATATATAC
>JBBYHL010458011.1:0-15127 GCA_038381835.1 Adansonia madagascariensis | reverse complement strand
AATAATAATAATAATAATAATAATAATAATAATAATAATATTCAAAGAAGTAGTTAAAATTTTATAACTAACATGCATAAACTCTCAATATTTAATGAGTGTAACAATTAAATTAAAAAAAAGTAATAAATGGATGATATTCTTTATTGATAATGCTTTCAAAGCTCATAATATGATTTACTTTCCAATAAATTATTATTTTATCATATGTAGACCGGCTCAAGAATAGGGCTACCCACTCGGCCCAATTGGGCTTAGACCCGAGTTCTCATATTTTTGTTTCAGACTAGCCAGACCCAACTTGAAACAGTGATTTAAAATTAAAATAACATATATTTTATTTGAATTTAATTATAAAATATATAAATATTAATAAAAAATATTCTTTGATGTGATGAACAGTAATTCTAGCTTGAACAGGCAAGTCTAGACACATTAAATAAGGGTCTGAACTTGGGATTTTAAAAGATTCAAGCTGTAACCTGGCCCAAAAGCAGGTTTAATCACATATAAAATATAAACTAAGGTTTTAGTATTTAATTAAATTATATATGTATTAATATTTAATATTTAATATTTTATTCATTTTTATATGATATTATCTATTATGACTTTCATATTTTTTAATTTATCTTATTACTTTGTTATACTATTACTAAACTCTAATTATCATTACTTGAAATAATAATAATAATAATAATAATAAAATTCAAAGAAGTATTTAAAATTTTACTATTAACATACATAAACTCTTAATAGTTAATGAGTTTAACTACTTAAATTAAAAAAATGTGATAAGTCAATAATATACTTTATCGACACATTTTTAAAACTCATAATATGATTTATTTTTTGATAATGTTAGCTTTAATGGAGAGATTGAACCAAGAGGGGGGTGAATTGGTTTAATAAAAACTTTGTAAATTTGAAAATTAAACAAGATAAGGAAGAGAGAAAAATCAACAAAGGATGTATAGAGGTTTGGTCCTTTAATTCGGCACCTATGTCCTCTTTTCTTGGTACTTTCTTACCAAGGTGATTTTCACAATTCACTAAGGAAATTGTTACCTTTAAGGATAAGGTACAACCTTACACAACTATCTTTTAAGGCTTAGATAGAACCTTTCAAATACCCTGAGAATTATAACCCAAACTCTCAAGTATTTTCACTCACTTTCACTCAACCCCTTTTTGTCAAATGAAAGAATAATTTTGCAAACTAATTGAACCTCTAGTAGGTGGATGTTTGCTGGAATTTAAGTACAAGAAGAATGAGATACAAATGAACTTAAAAGAGGATGAGTTGATACAAGTAGAAAATAATGATTTTGATGATTTTAAGCTTTTGTTGTTCAATGATTCAATGAAATCTGTATCTCTACTTCTTCAGCTGTTTGGAACCTCCATTTATAGCTGCAAATTGATTCATAGACATTGGCCATTTAATGTGGTTGTTGGAGAGCCGTTGTAGCCTTCATAAATGCTGATTTCCATTCAATCCCGTGCTATAGTATCGATACAATACCAATAGTATCGATACATAGTTCAAAAAAGTGACCGTTACAATTTGTTGTATTGATACTGGGGACTCAGTATCGATACTAAGCAAGCTGTATCAATACAAAGAGGGTTTCAGCCAAACGTAGGCTACTGCCAAGCTCTGTATCGATACTCATGGGGTCAGTATCGATACTGATCAACCTGTATCGATACATAGACACTTGTATCGATACATTTGAGGGTTTCATCCAAACCTTAGCTACTACCAAGCACGTATCGATAATCAAGGAGTGAGTATCGATACTAAGCAACCTGTATCAATACACATGTTCATTGTATCGATACGTTTGAAGGTTTATGCATAGTATCGATACTAATGTTCTTTGTATCGATGCTAGGCATCAAAACTTGTTTGTAAAATCATTTTTGTTGACTCAAACACATCTCGATGATTACAACCTTAGTATTTTTAAAGATTATTTTCAAGTTAAACATAAATATGAGGTCGAGTATTAATTTGACTTAAGTTTGTTGGTTATATCAAAACTAAATTCAAGGTTAATAGATAAACTATTATTTTATCATATATAGATATGCGCAAGGGTTAAGCTACTCACCTGACCCAATTGGGCCTAGGTTTGAGTTCTCATATTTTTGTTTTAGGCTAGCTAGGCCTAGTCAGAACAGTGATTTTAAATTAAATAATATATTTTATTTAAATTTAATTATAAAACATATAAATATTAATAAAAAATATTCTTTAATGTGATAAACAATAATTCTAGCTTAAATAGGCAGGTCTGGGCATGTTAAATAAGAGCCTAAACCTGAGATTTTAAAAAAATTCGGGTTGCAGCTTGGCCCAACCCATAAGGAAGTTTAATCATATATAAAATATAAATTAAATATTTAATTTTTAATTAAATTATATATGGTATTAATATTTAATATTTAATATTAAATTTATTTTTTGATATAGTATTATCTATTATGGCTTTCATTTTTTTAATTTATCTTATTACTTTATTATACTATTATCAGATTCTAATTACTATTACTTAAAAATAATAATAATAATAAGAATAATAATAATAATAATAATATTCAAAGAAGTATTTAAAATTTTACTACTAACATACACAAACTCTCAATATTTAATGACTTTAATCATATTTAAAATATAAATTAAGTTTTTAATATTTAATTAAATTATTAAAAGAATATTAAATAAAATTCATAATTAAAGTTTTTGATTTATAAAAAAATTATTTAATTATAATTTTTTTATATTTATTTTTAGTATTAAATTTGGGTTTGGATTCAGGTCAAGCTCGAGTTCGAGTCATTTCGAGCTCGAGTTATTTCGAAGTTAAATTTTTTCAAGTTCGAATCATTAATTTTTTAATTAAATCAAATTCGATTCAAATTGAAACTTAAATATTTTTAAATAAAATTTTGAATTCACGTTGATTTTACCACACCTAGACCAAACTAGTTCATATTATTATATCCCTTGTCTGCACTAGCATTACGCGATCGTCTCTTTTCCCACCATTTCACTCTGTCTAATATTGTTCTCTACTTTTTCACTTATTTTGATTCAAAATTCAAATAAAATTTTTCATAAAACGCCGTTGCTTTGCTTGTCTCTTTTCAAGTCAAAACACAGCAAATGCAAACAATGCCAGTCAAAGTTTGTTCAAACTTCTAACTTCGAAACCTTTTCTGCCACCAACTCCACATTCTCTTTTTCTTTTCTTTTGCTGTCAAAATTTAGTTCACTGAATGGAGAAACAACGATCAAATAATGGAAGAAGAAATGGACAGGCCAGTGACAAAGATTCTTGGCACCGCAGACTCCAGCGTGCTTCATCTCTGCCCCCGGTTGCCAGAGCTACGCCTCCCCCAGCCAATGACCCGAAACTAGCAGCGATCACTGTCGATTTGACCGGTCGGCTGAGATCCGCTGACATGCCTACGGCAATGCAAGAGCGAGCTACCCAGTGAGCCAGAGCTCTCGTCGACGCCAACCCAGATAAAAACAAACGAACCAATCCTACGCAGCTCGCAGTGTGCCTTAAGAAGGTACCCAAAATCTTTCCTCTATGTTTTTTAGAAGTTTTTTTTGTTTAAGTGTTCAACTTATAGGCTTGAAATCAAAATTGATTCAGGAATTTGATCATTGTACGGAGCGGCATGGCATTCCATTTTGGGGAAGAGTTACGGGTCGTTTGTGACGCACGCTGGTGGAGGATTCTTGTATTTCATTGTGGACAAGCTCTGTTTTCTTCTATTCAAGACGGAGGTCCAGTCCGGTTGTTAAACCTCCTACATTGGTTAGATTAAAAATTAAAAACTAATAATCCCTAAATCCTAATGTTGTGGATCGATTAATAAAATTCAAATATTCTTCGGTCTTCATCTTTGTTTTCTTTCTGAATGGTGGATGCTTTACTTATCTGGCTTCTTTCTTAACTCAAGTCATCAAGTACAAGTGAAAATTGGTGAAAGGTTTGAGCTCATTCTTAATTTCTTGTTCATGTGTTTTAGCTTTATGCAAATAATGTTGAACTAAGAAGCTTCAAGGCACCAAAATTTGGATATGGAACCTGCAAAAAGGAAGGAGGCATGTTTGATTTTCTTTGCACGATGAAAATGCATAGCTCTTGAAAACCACGTGATATGATAAGCGGCAGGATGAAGGTCTGGCAAATTTTATTATGATTGAAATGGAAGTCTTATTATATTTTGCCTCTTTGGTAGAAAAAATCAAGTTTCGTTTTATATGACTGGCCTAGGAACATCATTTAAAGCTTTCATATTCTTTTTGATAAATATTATTACAACTTAAGTTGTTAGGAACATATAAATATATAATTTGTACTCATATTTCCAAATCCAATTGCTTAACCTGCGCTGCCGTATCTCACCAAAAAGAAGAGGAGAAAAACAAAGATAAGGAAGAAGATAAAATATATGACAAACAGTACAGAGAATAAGGCCGTACAAACACATAAATTCTTGATGTACAAACACATCATCTGCTCACTGTACCTTTTTCAGTTTCAGATAAATTAAAAAAAAAAAAAAAAACACCTATCCTGTTTTTCATTTTTCTTTCTTCTGCTAAATGAATCTAATATTCAGATTTTTATTAAATGTTTTATTTGTTATAAATCAGGATTCAAGGGTATCAAAGCACATTTTAAGATTTTGGGCCAGCCCCTGCACAAGTTTAAGTTTCTTTTCTTTTTTTTCATCACTATTTTAATTTTCAATACTACACAGATGATCTTTCTTTTATATTGAAAGATAAAACTTTTTTTTTAAAATAACAAAAGGGTAGATTTTCATGTAAAAGTGAAACATTTTTATTAATTATTATCAAAATTCTTTTATTAAAAATTATTAAAAGATAATAATATTCCTGAATTTATTATATTCATTAATATAAGTTTTATTTAATATTTTGATAATTTTATGGATTGAGTTAGTATCAATTAACTCATGACATCAACTCAATTAAGCAATTTATAATATTATAAATATTTTAATGATTTTATTAATTGAATTGATTTCACTTAATTCGTAACAACAACTCAATCGAGCATTTTATAATATATATATAAATAAAAAGAATTGAAACCCAATCTTTAGAAAATAGTGAAAACCATGTATTATCAATATTTAAGTTAATGTTTAAATGTTTTCTTATTCTTTTCTAACTAATTAATGAATTCTAGTTTTTGTTTGAATGTATGTTATTTATACAGTATTAAGAGTGATAATTGAGTGGGTTTAGGAGTTAGCCAAATACTAAATCAATCAAAAAAATTATTTAAAAATATATTTAAAACAAGAACATTAAGATTATTAATGTGTTTCTATATTTAAAAAATTATTTAAAAATTTAAAAAACTAGTCATATATACATAACTAATAGCCTACTTAATTTTTCCTTTTTCTGGAAGATTTTTCTCATTTTTTTCATCTGCAAAGTAGGTGTACATGTTCTAGTTATTTAGATAAAGTAATTTTTACTTTATAATGAACTTTTACTTTAATTTGTTAGTAATGTATAATGCAATTAAGAGTAATTATACATTTATTTTAAAAAAAATCAAACATGTGGTAATTCTTTTTAAAAATGTACACATCTTATATTTATTGAATAACTTGTTAAATATATAAGTTTCTCTTAGTGTTTAAACAAGATAAATTAAAAAAGAAAAATGGGGAAAGGATTTGCCACACAAAAAGCACAATAGATGAAAATATAAGAAATCATCAAATGAGAAGGGGGTTAAGATCCCTTCCATTAATTTTTTTTTGTTCATTTCTTTTTAATATATTTATCAATATAATTCATATGTATAGGATTCATTTATAAATTGTCAAAGTCATATTTATAATTGTTAAAGTTTTATTGGACAGTAATGGATAGTAAAATAATAAAAGGGATCTCAATCTATATAAATATCGTAGTTGATTCTAGATAAGACCTAGTCCCAATGAAAATCTATATCTATGTCATGTAAAAACAAATTAAAGTTATCCTTTGATTTCAATCGCTTTTCATGCCACATGATAAACTGTGATAATATTAAAATAAAACATTTTAATAATTATTGTGAATTGTATTTGTGTATTTTTATTATAATCATTTTAAAGGTGTAATGTATATAAATTTTAACATGTTATGTATATATCTTAACACATTTGTGCATTTGTATTATGTTAGTGTGTTCCCTCATTTGAAAGTTTAATAGCTTGCCATGGGGCAAGTAGTTGTAATGTTTTTTTTTTTTTTAAATTTTTATTAATGATCATGTATTGTGTTTGTATTATTTTTTGATATGATAATCGTATTAAGGGTATTACGTATATAAATTTGGACATCTTATGTTTATATTTTAATACATTCAGGAATTTTTTGTTGTGTTAGTGTTCTTGTCATGTTGTATGGAGTTTTAGTTATTTTTCATGTTCGTGTTGTGTTCAATGTTGTCATGTCTAATTGGCTCTATTCAAGTTGCTTGCCATGTGGCAAAAACTTGAAATTTTTTTTTTCAAGTTTTTAAAATATAGTTATCATGTGCTGTGTCTAGGTCATTTTTTTCATGTTATAATCATATTTAAAGTATTTCATATATATAAATTTTGAAACATTATACATAGTTTCTTACACATTCTTATTGTGTTATTGCTTTTTGTACGATATTCTGTTTTAATTATTTTTACACATTTGTGTATTTGTGTTGTATTAGTGTTATTTTTTGTATTGTATTGTGTGTTAATTTTTTTTTCATGTTCACATCATGCTTGAAATTGTTAGGTCTAATTGACACTATTCAAATGGCTTACATGTAGCAAGCAATTTTATTCTAAGTGCACCATTCAAATTGCTTAACACTTTATGCCACGTGTCATTATATTTGTATCCGTGTTACATTTTCATGCCATAATTGTATTCAAAGTATTATATTTATATAATTTTAAAATATTAATAATTCATTTTATGTAAAATTTGATACTTTTATCTATTTATGTTATAGTTATGTTATTTTTCATGTTATGTCCTGTTTTAATTATTTTTATCGATATTTCTATTTGTGTTGCTTTTTCATATGATACTTATATTGAAGGTATTATATATAACTTTTAACATATTAATAATTTATTTTATATAAATTTTACTATGTTTGTCTATTCATATTGTATTTAGGTTATTTCTCATGTTCTATCGTATTTTTATTATTTCTCCCACTTGTTCATGCCATGTAAATCATGTTATGTTTAAAACTATCAAGTCTAATTAACACTATACAAATAACTCTCGATTTTTTTGCATGTCTTCATGTTCATGTTATTTTTTAATATCATAATTGTATTCAAGATGTTATATTTATATAAATTTTAACACGTTAATAATTTATTTTATATAAAATTTGAGACCTTTTATCTACTCATGTCATATTATAAGATTATTTATATAGTATAAATATATTAAGATATAAAAAACTAAATTTTTTTAAAAGAATTATTTATAAAAAATTTCACTCTCACAATAACATACAAATAAAAAATTATAAAAATATTGTAAGGTAATTACTAGTAAAGTTTTAAGATTGTTATTACATATATTTTTTTTATTGTTATACATTATGGTGATGAGATTAAGAGGGGGAATTGATTTTTCAAAAACTTTAGCAAATTGAAACTTTGATTATGGAAAATGAGCAATTCAAACAATAAACTCTAAATAACAAGATAGTGAATAGAACAAGTAATTGAGAAGGGAAAGAGAAGCAAACATAATCAGATTTATAAAGGTTTACCCTCATTGCCTACATCCTCTTTCTTGGCCTCACTTGTCAAGGAATTTTGAATTCATTATCTTGAGTTGATACCTTTTAATGACAAAATATAACCTTTACAATTGAGTAGACTAAGATAGAAACCTTTTCCACTATCTTTTAAAGGCTAACTTTTTTAATTTTTGAGGCTTAAGTAGAAAACTCTTTTCTTTTCACAAACAAATTTTGTGTAAACAAGGAAGACCTGTAAAGATTAGGTGTTTACAAAGTTAGAACACAATGAAGGATAATTTTATAAAGATAAAAATTACAATGGATATAAGAAAGATGAGAAAATAAAGCTTAGACAAAAATAAAACAACTTGAAAACTTGTGAGAGATAAATGATATAGCGTTAAGCTTTTTCTTTAAATGTCTGTTGCCTTTAGAAGTGTTGAAAACTCCCATTTATAACTTGTAAGTGATTTATGATCGTTGGGAATGGATTAAGATTGAAAAGAGTTGTTGGAGCTTCGAAAGTCAAGCTTAAAAAATTGCCCAGGATGCAAGAGATTGATCCTTTACTTAAGGGATAGATCCTCTAACTTTTTCACCTTCAAAATATACCATTGAAGCTTAGGGGATCAATCTTTTACCTCCTAGAAGGTGAAGTTTGCTTTTGCTTCAAATTTTAAATCTAGAGTGCTAAGGGATTAATCCTTTCATGTAGGGGTTGATCCCCTACTTTCCTACAAAGTTTTGAAGGAATGATACAATTTGACCTAGAAAAATTGTAAAATTTTCCTAAAAAATAATTTTAACATAATTAATCATTTAAGAACATACATTTTTTAGAAAACTAAAGAGTCTTAAAATATTTTAATATTTTAATACTTTTAAAGTATTTTCAAAATATATCAAGGAAAAATACTAAGTTGAAATCATTTGCAGACAAGCTAATTAAATTTAAGTTTTTCTTGTTAAAAATTAAGAACATTTAAAAGCTAATATAGATAACATTTATCAAATGTTACTTTTATTATTTTGAAAACAACATTTGACAAATTGTAATCAAGTCTCCTTAGGCTTAGTCATTTATTAGTGTGAAAACGCTTGTGTTTTGGTATGTTCCTTTAAGATCTTATTGCATTAATATTTTGGTTTCAAAAGTCAAAGTTATTTATCACTGAAGCAACACAATGATTGGGTCCTAGTAAATACAATGAAAGTTACCCCCTTTATTTAAAGGGTGAAAACTTTAATTGGGGTTGCCATGTTTTTATTACTTTTGTATTTTCATTATATTTGTATTAATTTTCATGTTATATTGTATTTAAGCCATTATATAAATTTGGACACATTAATAATTTATCTTATGTAGATTTTGATATGTTTGTATATTTAAACTGTGTTCATGTTATTTTTCGTGTATATAGTTTATTAATTATTTTTTTCGTGTATATAATCATATTATGCTCGAAATTGTTAGGTTTAATTGAAACTATCCAAATAACTCCAAATTTTATGTCACATGGCATCATTTTTGTGTTTGTAAACACCTAATTTCGTCCGGATCCCCTTTTTCTATGTTAATAATCCTGAATATCCGAGATTGAAGACTTAATGGCAACCCTCATTGGGAATGATCTTTTTCAGATGAATCAGATATTCCCAAAACCTTTTTATTCATCGCTAAATGGTCGCAAGTTCACGTGATAAAAAAAAAGAATCACACTTTGATCTCTAATTTTGGATATATAGGACGAATATTTAAGAAAAAAATCATTTTTTATCTTTTCTTGTCAAAATTTTGAGAAATTATTTTTGTGAATGATATCGCGATCAAATTTTTCATTTTTAAAAATTTTTAGAGAATTTTTCATTAAACTTGGAAGTTGACCATCGTATAATTATACTGATACCTGTAGGTATTTATGCCGATATATACTCCAAAAAATCATATATATTCAAGGAAAAATTCATATTATCATTTTATACCATAAGGAGTTAGGTTGTCCATTTTTGTGACCAATTTTGAATTTTTCATAGTATTATGAGTTTTATACTCGTAAAATTTTTTTGATAAAATTGTTTCGGATTTTGGATTCTCATCTTTACCATTTTGTAAATTAGTATTTTGGATAATAGGTTTTAGTTAATTCATTTTATATAAATTTTAATGTATTATTTAAAATTTTTTCGATTCTGAAATACGAGCTTTCTTTTATCTATAAAATTTTATGGTGAAATTTTCTCAAGTTGTCAACTTCAAAATTCTTTAAAAATTTTCATTTAATTACTATTAAATCAGTTTTTCCAAAATTCATTTTATTTTAAAAGTTTTACATTTTCTTTTCATTTTCAAAATATGAAATTTTTTACTCCGTAAATCTTTTCTGAGAAGATTTTTCTCAGTTTATAATTTTTAAAATTCTTCAAATATTATTATTTAATCCATATTAAATTACTTTAGGAAATGTCCTTTTATTTTTATCAGTTTTGTATTTCTTTTTGGAAATTGTTCTATTTTTAAAAAACAATGTTTTTATTACTCCGTAATTTTATTTTGGGAATATCTTTCTTAGTTTATAATTTTTAAAATTTTTTAAATATTACTATTTAATTTATATTAAATCAATTTTTAAAAATTAAATTTATTTTATGAGTTTTAGAATTTTTTTCTGCTATCGAGATATGGGTTTTATACTCTGTAAATTTTTTATGTAAGATTGTTTCAAATTTCAAATTTTTAAATTTCTTTAAATATTATTATTTAATCTATATTAAATCAGTTTTGAAAAAATTAATTTATTTTATGAGTTTTAAATTCTTTTTATTACCGAGATACGGAGTTTTCTACCTATAATTTTTTTCGATAGGATTTTTCTGAGTTTATAATTTTTAAAATTCTTCAAATATAATTGTTTGATTCATATTAAATCAATTTTTCAAAATTCATTTTATTTTATAAGTTTTGCATATTCTTCCATAATTTCTTCCGTTTTAAAAAATATAAAGTTTTCTGCTCTGTAAATTTTTTGAAAATTTTTTTTTCAGTTTATAATTTTTAAAATTTTTAAAATATTATTATTTAATTTATATTAAATCAGTTTTTAAAAGTTTAATTTATTTTAGGAGTTTTAGAATTTTTCCTTGTACCAAAATACAGAGTTTCTAGTCCGTAAATTTTTTTAATATGATTTTTTGGAGTTCATAATTTTTAAAATTTTTTAAATATTATTTTTAATCCCTATTAAATCTATTTGTAAAAGTTTAATTTATTTTATGAGTTTTACACTTTTTGTATATAATAATTTTTTTTGATAAAGGTTTTTCTCATAAAATTTTACGAGTTTGCTAGTTTTAATATTTTTTCTTGTACATAAAAATCATTTTTATCGTTGTAATAAATTAAATTAACCATATGAAATTTTTTTTCAAATTCATAATTTTTAATTTTTATAATTTAATCTTTCTAATTAATTTTTATGATATAATTTTACAGATTATATAAATATCTTTCAAAATTATCTAAACTTTGGTGATGTCATGCATGACATAATTCACTAAATGACAAAAGCTATTAATTTAAATCAAATCAAAATCAATTAGCATCAAATCAAATTAATGTTGAACAAAAAAGTAATAAATAAAAAAAATTTCCTAGAAATTTCTAAGAAGGTTTCAGCCCATGGTATTTTTCCAACCATGTGGCCGTCCTCTACCTCTATAAATGGAGGTGGTTTGTGTTTGAGTGGGATTTTTTAGACATTTGAAAGAAAAACACAAAAAATAACAAAAATAAAAACAAAAATACTAGTTTTTCTACTTTTGTTAAGGTAAATACACCATTCTTATTTTTCTTCATTTGATTCTTCTTTTTTCATCTTATTTATGAGTTAAATCCATATTAAGGCTCATGAATTTTCATCAACGTTGAAAGGCTAAATATGGTGATTTTAGAGTTTTGTTATTATTTTTATTTTATTTTTTCATATATTTTTTTAGCAATTTTTTTATGAAATAGTATTTTACTATTGTGAATATGATTTTGTTGTGATTATATTTAAATTTCAGTTATTCTTTGGGGTTATTTTGATAATTAGTATTTTGATTGATTTTGTTTTGTATTTATTAAGTTTATTTAAGCTTAATAATGGTTATTTATGTTATTTTCATGATTTCTTTTATCAAATCATGCATAAATCCCATGCTTTTTCATCTTGGCCAAATGTGTTTGGGTTTGATAATGATGATTTTCTGCTTATTTTCTTTTAATTTTAGGGCTTTTAGGTTATTTAGTAATATTAGTAAACATAGGGACTAAATAGCAAAATTTGTAAAAGTTTTTTTGACATTTTTGGCTTGGTTGAGAGCTTTGTAAGCCATGAGATTTCTGATTTATGTATTTGTAAATAGGTTTTAGGTATTTTTAATACTTTAGGGGTTGTTTTATAAATATTAAAAAGTTTAAAGACTAAATTACAAAATATAAAAATTATGCTTTGTGGCTAAAACACTTGGCCAAACCTTCCTTCATATTGTTGCCATGATTTTTTTGTTGTTTCTTTGCTGGTTTGATGATTTTTAATGATTTTTGGCGGTATTTTATCATATAATGGTCAAAATTTAAATTTATAAAGTTTAAGGATTACTTTGTAAATTGTAGAATTTTTTCAAAGCACGGTATTTGGTTGAATCTTTGTTGTTTTATTGGCTGTATTTTCATGCATAATTTCATATGATTTTTATAATTTTTAGGTTATTTTATTATGTATGGACTAAAATGAAAATTTAGAAAAGTGTAGGGACTAAATGCAAATATTCATATTTAGAGGGAAAAACAAACATTTTACCAGTTTTAAAGATTTTTATTATTTCGATGGCCTTCTATTGGGATATATAAATTTTTAAAACTTTTTGTATTTGTTTGGTCTTCCAAAGGATACGAAATGTAATTTTCAAAAATTTAAGGGCATTTTGATAATTTTTTCACCAAGATGCTTTTTTGTTGAAGGAGAATATATTAGGATTGGTTTAGCCTTCCAAAGTCATTTTAAGGTCCATTAGGGTTACTGAGATACTTTTATATTGAAGGTATACTCTAAGGGTATGCTTTTATGCCAAAGGTGAATATATAGGATTGGTTTAGCCTTCCAAGGTCATTTTAAGGTCCATTAGGGTTACTGGGATACTTTAATGTTGAAGGTATACTCTAGGGGACTTTTGGTAATTTTATTCACCTGGATGCTTTTACACCAAAGGTGAATATTTAGGATGGGTTTAGCCTTCCAAGGTCATTTTAAGGCCCATTAAGGTTACCAGGATACTTTCACGTCGAAGGTATGCCCTAAAGGCATTTTGGTAATTTTGTTTACCGAGATGCTTTTACACCAAAGGTAAATATTTTAGATTTGTTTAGCCTTCTAAGGATATTTTAAGGTCCATTACGATTATCGGGATACTCTCACGTCGAAGGTATACCCTAAGGGTATTTTGGTAATTTTCTATTGGGATGTTTTTATGTCGAAGGTGAATTTTAGGATTAGTTTAGCCTTCCTAGATCATTTTAAGGTCCATAGGATTCCCGGGATACTTTCATATTAACGGTATACCTTAAGGGCATTTTTGTAATTTTTTTTGAGTCTAGTCTTAGATAGGCATTAGGATGCTTTTAGGCTGAAAGTGCATATTCAGGATAAGGGTTTGCCCTTTTTTAATCATTTTTGAGTCCTTTAGAGGTTACCGACATACTTTCAAGTAGAAAGTATACCTTAGGGGTATTTTCATAATTTTATATTCGAACCATATCCTATATGAGTACTAGGATGCTTTCACTTTGAAAATACATATTAAGAATATGTTCATCATATTAGGTCATTTCTAGGTCATAGAGTTTATATTTTTTTAATAAAAAAATTATTTTTATAAATAAGGGAATGTCTTATAGTTAAATTAATACGTAAAATTTCTACCAGAATATTTGATGAATTTTACGGATTATTTTAATAACGAGATATCCTTTTCAAATAGGAAGTCAAGATTTTTCAATTTCAGGAGAATAAAAACTTTCATCTTTCGCATGATTCTCCAATGGGATACGTAGATAATTCACATCCACTTGGTTTCCCGGAAGGATATGAATAATTTTGTGATTTCTAAAAGCATTAAAACCTGACTTTCTCAAAATAATAAATTTCTATAATAAAATATTATGAAAATTATAATTAAATATCAAATATTGGAACCATATAAAAATCAAAATTTAAGTTAACACATGATTAATGAGGTACCGATTACCAGGCATCATGTCAATCCTTACTTGTGATTGTGACCGACTCTCAGACCCTTTTATGCAATTTCTAGTATGAGTACGTTTTTAGGGGTTTCATAATCCTCGAAAATATAAACTCCGGCAGATGTCCAATCTCACTTGGCTAAAATAAGTTTGGTGGCGACTTTAAAATAAATGGTCATTTCGTAACGATTATTTAGAGAAGTCGAATGAGCGATTCATCTTGATAATTCAGTCCCTAGGTACGTAAAATAATATTAATGAAGATATGGACCCCCAAAAATAAAAGGAAATAATTATATATAGAGATATTTATATAGAAATAATGGATACATTCGTCATTTTAAGTCGAGCCAGTCAGGATTTGCATTCAGGTCATGTCGCGACAGCTTGGCGACTGCACTAGGGATGAGTTAGAGAGTCAGGCCTAAAATTAATTACATGTTAACTAAATTTTGATTAATTTGGTTTTAACCGATATTTAACTATAATTCCTAATATTTTCAAAACAAAAATTTTATTGTATTTCCAAGTTATAAATTCAGTATATATTGTTCATATTTTTCACTCACCACTTTTTGTTTCTTTTGAAGCATTATATTTAGGGGGAATTAAGGATAGGGGTTTTATTATTTTTGAAAAATGTCAAGTCATAAAAGGTAAGTTGTTCCCCTGCACACACTGTGCAGATGCATATGTATTAGATTCTTTTCCACATATATGGAAGGGGCATAGGTACCTAATACTTTAGGAAGGGGCAAAGTAGCTCTACCTTCAAAGGTGTTAGCCTCTGTTTTGGCTAGTGAAAAGCCTACCGGGTGTAAATTCCTATGCTTGCCCGAGATGTTAGCCTCGTTATAGGCATAGAAGATACTTTCATTTGAATTGGACCTTCTCTGACATAAATCTGCAATGGGTAAGGATTAGAGTACCACGTTAGTTTTTTTGGGACTCAGGGAACAATTCGAGAACCTATTTAGATGTCTAACCCAAACCTCATGTAATGAGCTATAGGAGACTCACCTAGTTAGAGCCA